>CM069448.1:76865671-76909936 GCA_035610835.1 Ophiura sarsii | reverse complement strand
CTACATATAAGATCAATCATTAACCATAATCAATGCAATGCTAAACATCATTAACCGGTCAAACCGCAATCAATTTTAATGCTACAAATGTCATGCGCAAGGAAATACACTGTTTTCCCTGCAGGACTAGGCCTAACTAGGCTAAATAGCATAACACATGCCCAGAGTTGCTTTTTGATAAGATATCACAGTTATAGCTACGTAAAAGATCAACAAATTCAACATCATTAACCGGTCAAACCGTAATCAATGTAATGCTACAAATGTTTTTTGCATTGAATTTGCATGGAAATACACTGTTTTCCCTGCCGGACTAGGCCTAACTAGGCTAAATAGCATAACACATGCCCAGAGTTGCTTTTTTGATAAGATATCACATTTATAAGATCAACATCATTAACCGGTCAAACCGCAATCAATTTTAATGCTACAAATGTCATTCGCAAGGAAATACACTGTTTTCCCTGCCGGACTAGGCCTAACTAGGCTAGATAGCATAACACGTACCCAGAGTGCTTTTTTTTGATAAGATATCACATTTATGATAGCTACGTATAAGATCAACATTATTAACCGGTCATACCGTAATCAATGTAATGCTACAAATGTTTTTCGCATTGAATTTGCATGGAAATACACTGTTTTCCCTGCCGGATAGGCCTAACTAGGCTAAATAGCATAACACATGCCCATTGTTGCTTTTTTGATAAGATATCACATATATAGCTACGTATAAGATCAACATCATTAACCGGTCAAACCGCAATCAATTTTAATGCTACAAATGTCATTTGCAAGGAAATACTGTTTGGATTAGATATTACATTTGAGCTAGGCCTACACAGAAAACAAAATCCGAGTCAACTGACTCATCCGACCGGGTCTGGTGACATTGGACTAACTCAAATGTGTCACCTGGACTCATCAATATGAGTTCAGCAACAATGCCAACCAGATGTGACTCACTGTGACTCATCTATATTAGTCAATCTGTATCACATGACTCATCTTGGTTAGTCAAAGGGATATTGACTAGACTAAGTGAGTCAAAGTGATACACATTGACTCATATTGATGAGTCCATGTGACTCCTTTTGACTCACGTAGTGTAGTCAATATCCCTTTGACTAGACTAAGTGAGTCACTTAGTCAAAGTGAGTCACATGGACTCATCAATATGAGTCAAGCAATAATGACAACCAGATGTGACTCATCTAGATTAGTCAATCTGTATCACATGACTCATCTTGGTTAGTCAAATGGATATTGACTAGACTAAGTGAGTTAAAGTGAGTCACATGGCCTCATCAATATGAGTCAAGCAACAATGACAACCAGATGTGACTCATCTAGATTAGTCAATCTGTATCACATGACTCATCTTGGTTAGTCAAATGGATATTGACTAGACTAAGTGAGTTAAAGTGAGTCACATGGCCTCATCAATATGAGTCAAGCAACAATGACAACCAGATGTGACTCATATAGATTAGTCAATCTGTATCACATGACTCATCTTGGTTAGTCAAAGGGAAATTGACTAGACTAAGTGAGTCAAAGTGAGTCACATGGATTCATCAATATAAGTCAAGCAACATGTGACTCACTTAGTCTAGTCAATATCCAATTGACTATGCTGAATGAGTCATTTGATACAAACAGTGACAACCAGATGTGACTCATCAAGATTAGTCAATCTGTATCGCATGACTTAGTCCATAGGATATATCCCTTTGACTAACCAAGATGAGTCATGTGATACAGATTGACTAATATATATCCCATTGACTATGCTGAATGAGTCATTTGATACAGATTTACTAATCTTGATGAGTCACATCTGGTTGTCATTGTCTGTATCAATGGACTCATTCAGCATAATCAATCGGATATTGACTAGAATAAGTGAGTCACATGGACTCATCAATATGAGTCAAGCAACAATGACAACCAGATGTGACTCATCTAGATTAGTCAATCTGTATCAAATGACTCATTCAGCATAGTCAATCAGATATTGACTAGACTAAGTGAGTCCCATGACCTCATCAAATGAGTACAGAAACAATGATAACCAGATGTGACTCATCTATATTAATCAATCTGTATCAAATGACTCTTTCAGCATAGTCAATGGGATATTGACTAGACTAAGTGAGTTGATTAGACTAAGTGAGTTACATTGACTCATCAAAATTAGTACAGAACAAATGAAAACCAAATCCGAGTCAACTGACTCATTCAACCGGGTCTGGGTGTCATTGACTAACTCAAATGGGTCACTTGTCACTCATCAAACAACAACAATGACAACCAGATGTGACTCATCTATATTAGTCAATCTGTATCAAATGACTCATCTTGGTTAGTCAAAGGGATATTGACTACACTAAGTGAGTCATATGGACTCATCTATATGAGTCAAGCAACAATGACGACCAGATGTGACTCATCTATATTACTTAAATAACACCATGGAAAGTATATTTATAATAGGATAGTATATAGGCATATTTCTAACTAAAATATTTCAAGACGTCACTACTTGATGGCAGTGATTGTTCACAAATTCATTACTTCATGAATAATATGAGTTAGGCTGGACTCGTCTTTGTTAGTCACCATTTGTTAGTCACCATGACTAACAAAGATGAGTCCAGCCTTGACTCACATGGGTGAGTCAAGCTATGTCTGACTGACTCGCTTGGCTGGGTCAATTTTGAGACATAGCTTGACTTGTTCATGTGAGTCGAGTCTGGACTCATCTTCATTAATCACGCTGACTCTATGTCTAAAATGACCCAGTTATGTGAGTCAGTAAACGTTATATGAGTCAAAGCTGGACTCATCTTTGTTAGTCACTCGGACTAAAGGTTTTACTGACTCATTTAACTGGGTCATTTTTGACATAGCTTGACTCGCTCATGTGAGTCAAGGCTGGACTCATCATCGTTAGTCACGCTGACTCTATGTCTAAAATGACCCAGTTAAGAGAGTCATTAAAACGTTATATTGACTCACGTAACTGGGTCATTTTAGACATTGGGGCTGGACTCCTGTTTATTAGTCACCGTGACTCGGATTTGGTTTTCTGTGTACGTAAAATATCGCTGTTACTAACCGAGGAAACCGCAACACATTTGAAGACACAAATGTCGTTCGCCTTCAAACAGCTTTGAAAATCGTTGTTTTGCCATGTCTGTTTCTTTGCGTGTGTGAATTTCAACTCCTATTTTGTTCAATTGCCTTTGTATACCAGTAGGATTGGGAGATGACTTGTTCATTGTAGAGAATATTAGGAATAATCTCTGAGCTCCTGTGCTCCCAATATTATAATTGAAAAGTCCTACTGACAGACTCCTATTTGGTCCTGCGCTCTTTCAGCCTTTGCCTTCAGTCAACACCTCTTTGGAATAATTTTTGGTTTGATGATACACAACTACAGTCTACAACTATACATTTTAACTTGATACTAGCAGTTACTCCCCATTTTGTGTACAGGTTAGCTGATGCAACAAGACGGCCCTGGCATGTTGACCTTATTATAACATGTTCAAGAATGCATGACAGAAACACATGTTGGTAGATGATCCTGTGTGTATATAACCATCCTCTTTCTTGTCTTGTAGAATTTGCTCAACATATGATTCTGCAGAGTGTGAGGGTATCAATACCGCTCCTGGAGATGAATGGGAGCCAGCATCTAATACTTGGCCATCTATAGACACAAATTCACCAACCTGGTAGACATTGAAAAACCTCTCATTCTTCATAGGTAAGTCTCTTCAATTGCTTTGATTCTGAATACAGTCAAACAGTGACATTTCCAAGATCGTCGGATATGTAGGCGCTTCAGGGCAGTTGTTTTGGAAAATCAAGCTGGGCTCCCCTACCTATAGCCTTGTAGGCATTTTTTGGTGAGAAAAAGTAATCATCTTTAAGCAAAATTCACTCTGAAAGGTCCCATCTCAATATTTAGTGGTCTACAGAATTTTATATCGCTATTTTAGTACATAACTCGATGGGACTCCAATTAGTAGCATACACCCTAGAGCTGTTCATTCCAGTTGATAATACAACACTACAAGAATTCCTGCAACAGGAGGACTAATGATAACTTCCCCAATCAAATCAAACTTGCATGAGGTTATGATGGTTTGGTTTCATTAAAGTGAATAATGATACCGCGACTGAGATTTAAGATGGCATATACACAACCATACTTGGACCAAATAATTTATATAACAACGTTTCTAGCTATGATGATATTCTGAATGTTGCTATCTTCAGTAGATAGCAAGATTAAATCCATATCAATCAACACAGATTTGGAAAGCAGAATGTTTCATCACCAATCATATTTATAAATATACATATCTCACCCATATTCTTCTCTCATTTTCTCTTTTCAGTCAGATCACTGGTGCTAGATACAACCATGAAAACAGCTCTGATTGTGATATCGAGAAGAACAACCAGTCAGTTTAGACATTGTGGTGAGACATGGCAAATATTATATTTCAATTCTCTGTGACAACAACAAACTACAAATTGGTTGATTATAAAATATACAACATGAAATCACTCACATGATGTATCGTTTTGGGATCAACAAGATTGTTGTATGTGTGACATGGCACTGTGGTCCATTTCTATGTGACATTAAAACCAAAAACTACAAAAGGCTTGATTATAAAATATCCAACATGAAATCAATCATTTGTTGTGAATTCTGCTGTTGGAATCCATGCACAAGCTGATATTACTGCATTTATTAGCACAGCTAGTAAATACAAATTTTTGAATTTGATGGTCAGTGGGACAATTGGATCGTATTCTCTGTGACATGTTCTGCAGTAATTGGGAATGGTTTAACATTTGAGTCATTTTCTATGATTGTTAACAAGTAATGTGCTTGAATTTTACAGATAAAGACACATATGCTAACCAGCAGATGGCAGCTAAAAGACGCTGGGAGAATTTGAACCGGGTGAGAACGACTGGCTTGTTGAGCCTTTGATGTCTTCTCCAATGGAGGTACGTTTATTTTGCTTACCAGACTAAAAAATAAAAAGGCATGCATTTAGCCATTGTTACCAACATTTCCAGATAGCAATTATTAGAGGGTTAGGGCTTGGCATGATTTTAAAATAATATATACATACATACATTATATGATTTGCCTTTTGTATTAAAACATGTTCTACATTTCTCAAGAATAGGACTACCCACACTACCTTAGGCCTAAAAAAAAAAGAAGGTTTGATTGGCGTAACATGACCAAAACAAATAGGGTAGGTCGGCCGGGATTTTTTTTTTTTAATATATTTTTTTTTTTAAATCATCTACTTTTGAACATTTAAAAGACAGCAGTACACACAAATGAAGAGACGGCAAAAATTCCCTTTTCTTTAAACATTTTTATTTTTATTTATAGAAACCAACAGACTCTATGAGTACAAGTTTCTGAAGTTTTAAACAATAACAAACGTCAGATTTCAGGGGGGGGGGGGGTTTGGTGTTTTTTGGGGGGTTTTTTTCCCCTCAAAATAATAAAAAATATTCAGGGTCGGCGATGTATTTAGGGTCGGTCGGGTTACGCCAATCAAACTTTTTTTTTTAGGCCTTAGCTTTAGCCATCATGTACAGTGTAATTGTTATCAAGAAAAAATCTATCTATTATAGCAATTTCACTGAGTATAAGTATTCTGAACAGTTTGCAATGATGACTAAGTAGAAGGGGGTTTGCTTGGAAGAATGGCAATGATGATAGGATTATTACATTATTTTATGGATGTTTTGTCTTCATAACCAATCACGCGTCCAAGCTGTTGTTGTGGATGACAAGACCTCTGATGACTTTCCTTTGCCCTGGGGAGTATCGCAGGGATCCGTGAAGGGACCATTGGATTTTGTGTTATACACCGGACCTTTAAGTGATGTGATCAGTGCTCACAAAGGCATCGAGCATATTATATATGCTGACGATACACAACTGTATTTAATCCTTAAGCCCTCTGAGCACTCTGAAGGAATCAGCAGACTTGAGGCATGTATAGCTGATGTTAGATCATGGGCCATTCATAACAAGCTCATGCTCAATGACAATAAGACTGAAATTGTGCATGTCAGTTCACAGTTCCGCAAATCATCGCCACTTCCACCTGTTAACATCGGCGGCGTCGAGATCAACCCCTCGTCTTCAGCAAAAGATCTTGGTGTTGTTATTGACAGCACTCTGCAATTGAAGCAACATGTCCGTAATATGTCGCTCAGCATCCTTCGGCATCTACAAAATCGGTAAAATGAGAAAATACTTGGACCAGGACTCTACTGAACGTTTAGTTCACGCATTTGTAACATCACGTCTCGACTGTAATAACAGCCTTCTGTACGGCCTACCAACTGGTGATATTAAATCTCTCCAGCGGATTCAAAACTCGGCGGCTAGGCTGGTAACCAGGACTAAGCGTCATAATCACATCTCCCCCATTCTCCGTAAACTTCACTGGCTGCCAGTTGAAAAACGCATTCTTTTTAAGATTCTGTTGTTAACTTTCAAAGCCAAGCATGAACTTGCACCACAATACATGTACATCACCGAACTCATAACAGACTACACACCAGCTACATCAGTTTCGCTCAGATCATCATCACAACATCTGCTCCAACCTGGACCTAGGACTAATACACGGTACTATGGTGACAGATGTTTCACTGTAGCAGCGCCATATTTGTGGAACCGGTTGCCACCTTCACTTCGCTGCGACATGTCCTTGGCAGAATACAAATCAAAACTGAAAACTCACCTTTTTAATTCTGCCTGTTGAAATTGACTCTTGCCAGTGTTCCTCTATGCTTAGGTTGTCATATAATGCGTGTATTGCGATGTTTTATATAATAGTTTATTATGGTCTATACCGACATGTGTTTGCTTTTTAATGTATATTATGCTCATTTTTGGTTTTAGTTTTATATATATCTCATTGTACTTTTTATTCCTATGAGCACACTTGTATATTTTGTGTGTGCTTTTAAAAAAATGCTTTTTATGTTTTTATTGTACAGCGCATCGAAACTTTTTGTATTATGCGCTTAACAAATGTAATTTATTATTATTAATTTATTATGTGACATGTCCCCATTATTCATAATGACAATGCAAAAATCACCTCCATGCACACTAACTATGAAATGTGCATATCATCTAGATACATTTTGAAAGATCTTTTCAATTATGTGTTATTTACAGGAAACAAGAGCCGATACAGTCATACGTGACATTTCCAAGATCGCTGAATATGTATTCTACCCTACTTATTGTAGGCATATTTGGTGGGAAAAAGTAATCATCTTTGCAAAATTCACACTTTAACCCTAACCCACCCGGTGGATTTTCCAACGAATTTTTTTTCAAGCGAAAAAAGCACACACAACAAGAGGTGCCACGCCCCGGGGTTTGAACCCACGACCTCTCGGTTGGCGGGCGGACACTCTACCAACTGCGCCACGGGGGAAGCTGTGCTGGGCGAGTGTATTCACTCAGCTATATAGCCCGGGGCCATTATTTCACACAAAAACCTCAGCGCCACGCGGAACCAGGATGCTGGGAAATGGGATTTCATGGGATCTGGGGCTGTAAGGGTTAAATCAGGGTAAAATTAGAGAAAAAAAGTGAAAATTAAAAAGAAGGGAAAAAAATCGTTCCTTAACCCTAACCCACCCGGTGGATTTTCCAACGAATTTTTTGTCAAGCGAAAAAAGCACACACAACAAGAGGTGCCACGCACGCCCCGGGGTTTGAACCCACGACCTCTCGGTTGGCGGGCGGACACTCTACCAACTGCGCCACGGGGGAAGCTATATAGCCCGGGGCCATTATTTCACACAAAAACCTCAGCGCCACGCGGAACCAGGATGCTGGGAAATGGGATTTCATGGGATCTGGGGCTGTAAGGGTTAAATCAGGGTAAAATTAGAGAAAAAAAGTGAAAATTAAAAAGAAGGAAAAAAAATCGTTCCTTAACCCTAACCCACCCGGTGGATTTTCCAACGAATTTTTTTTCAAGCGAAAAAAGCACACACAACAAGAGGTGCCACGCACGCCCCGGGGTTTGAACCCACGACCTCTCGGTTGGCGGGCGGACACTCTACCAACTGCGCCACGGGGGAAGCTGTGCTGGGCGAGTGTATTCGCCCAGCTATATAGCCCGGGGCCATTATTTCACACAAAAACCTCAGCGCCACGCGGAACCAGGATGCTGGGAAATGGGATTTCATGGGATCTGGGGCTGTAAGGGTTAAATCAGGGTAAAATTAGAGAAAAAAAGTGAAAATTAAAAAGAAGGAAAAAAAATCGTTCCTTAACCCTAACCCACCCGGTGGATTTTCCAACGATTTTTTTTTCAAGCGAAAAAAGCACACACAACAAGAGGTGCCACGCACACCCCGGGGTTTGAACCCACGACCTCTCGGTTGGCGGGCGGACACTCTACCAACTGCGCCACGGGGGAAGCTGTGCTGGGCGAGTGTATTCGCCCAGCTATATAGCCCGGGGCCATTATTTCACACAAAAACCTCAGCGCCACGCGGAACCAGGATGCTGGGAAATGGGATTTCATGGGATCTGGGGCTGTAAGGGTTAAATCAGGGTAAAATTAGAGAAAAAAAGTGAAGATTAAAAAGAAGGAAAAAAAATCGTTCCTTAACCCTAACCCACCCGGTGGATTTTCCAACGAATTTTTTTTCAAGCGAAAAAAGCACACACAACAAGAGGTGCCACGCACGCCCCGGGGTTTGAACCCACGACCTCTCGGTTGGCGGGCGGACACTCTACCAACTGTGCCACGGGGGAAGCTGTGCTGGGCGAGTGTATTCGCCCAGCTATATAGCCCGGGGCCATTATTTCACACAAAAACCTCAGCGCCACGCGGAACCAGGATGCTGGGAAATGGGATTTCATGGGATCTGGGGCTGTAAGGGTTAAGGGATCACAACACTAAATAGGGCTCCATAGGGATATGTACAAAAACACTGACATAAAACTCTGTTTTAGACCACTAAATTGCAAAATTGGACCTTGTAGAGTAATTTTTTCTTAAAGATGATCACATTTTCTCACCAAAAGTGAAGAAAATAGGTAGGTGAACCTGCTCGATTTTCCAAAATACGCCCATGGAGTTGACTACCTCCCTGATGGGCTTGAAAATGTCGCCGTAATCGCCAATGTTTCCAGTAAAAAGCACAATTTGAAAGATCTCTCAAAATTTATCTAGATGATATTCACAGTTTATAGTCATGGTGCATGTAGGTGATGTCCCATTAACATAATCATAATTAATCAAAAATCATAGTCATTTACGCAATTGTATTACTGTCACGTCTTTTTAAATTGAGGATTTTGTGATGCATACTTTCCGATTCTTGATTTAAACACCGTCCTTAAGGGTAGGGGATTCCCATTTAGTGACAGTGCACCCTTATGGAAATTTATATTGTGCTGAATGTACTTGAAATGTACTGGAATAGTTTACCTTGAATCATTTGCAACATTTTATGACCATATTATTGATATTTCCATGTTGTTATAATTATTTATGAGTGGAAATTGTCATGCATTGATACCTGCTATCTACTGAAGATAGCAAAATTAACATAGCAATATTACATTTTGTGAGGACAGCTATCGTCCTTTTTAAGATAAATACTTGTCGGGACAGCAGTAATCCTTTTGAAAGAAATTCTTGTTGAATTGAATGTCTAGGTAGGTTTTTTTACTGAGTATGCACTGTATGATAGAAGGGAAGCGCAAGAGAGGCAGACCTCGTTCCTGGTGGATTGACCAAATAAAGTTGATTACTGGACACCCGCTCCGTGATTGTTACTCCTTTGCTGAAAATCGTTATTTGTGGCGTAGTATCTGTAAGGTCACGAGCTGTCAGTCGACATGACAGGACCGAACCAACCAACATGCACTGTGGGCTATACTCCATCCATCATCCATGCATGGGCAATATCATGTTTGGCTTACCCGTTTGTGACGTCATACGGAATCAACGCCATAACATTTCACAGCTTATTCCGTTTGTGTGTACCATTACGGGGCGTAAATTAAAAATATTGTGCTCGACTGCGTCTCACCCAATATTTTTTAAAACTCATAGCTTGACCAATAAGTGTGGGCTCGATCGATCCTATTTTATACCACACTTGGACACCTCAAAACATAATAATGTTTGCAATTGAGTGATCTTCGTATGAAAAAGAAATGGACAAACCTAAACTATTGTGTACTACACAGCTAGATTCTCATGGCTAGTAATCGGGTATGGCAGGGCTACTCCCAAACTCTTGAGAGCTACTCCGCTATGCATGCAGCTACTCCACTATGAGCTACTGCATATTGGCAGCTACTCCCCTTGATCTTTTATATGTGCACTCCATGTTCTTTACCCCGTCAAAGGTCATGGGCCCAAGGTGGCCTAATGTGAAATTAAAGGATACATGTTTTCTCAAATAAAACAGCCTCAGGGGCCTGGCTCAGAGTAGTGGCGAGGTTTGACAAACAATATCAGGGGTTTCAGTCTTGATCACTGGTGCAATGAGGAAAGAGCGTAAACTGGCTGTGGCAGAGACTGACTCCCCCTCCAACACACACCTCAATCATATTATTTTATTGACTTTTACTTTGTTTTCCAGGGGTCAAGCAGCTTCAAGATGAAAAAGAATATGATCGAGAAAGAGTGTAAGTTATGATGAGTGAACAATTATCATTAGCTGTCATAAATTTTACTTTATTTTACTTATAGATTAGCAAACTTATTAACATGTTTTTATTCATTATTAAATAGATCAAAAGTAGGCAATACATGTGTATGTTTTGTTTCTCGAAAAATTAGAAAACTGAATGCACTTACGCAAATGTTGATATGCTCAAAACAGCACTCCCACTGCGGGGTCGTGCCATTATTTACGCATCAACATCAGCGCGCGTGCATTAATCTGTCTAATTTCTTTCAAAACAACACATGCATTTATTGACCTATAGATAAGAGTGATTTTTTTTCATTGAGTGCCCTTTGTTCTTTCTGTCCAATACATCATTAAATGGACAATAATATTGTGATTGTTTTGAACTTTTGAATCTGTACCGTTTAAATGCAGTTTGCATTAACAAACCATACTGGAGCACTGGTTGTGCAATCTGGCATTCATGCCAAACTGGTGGTTCGATTCCATCGACAGTAATATGCGTTATGTTTACAGTATAAGACGATACAGTTTTTCAAGGGGAATCAATCAAAATTGTGTCTCCATGAGCTCAAAATTAAAAAGAGGTTCTGCTGAAAAGAGCAGGCTGAAAGTGCAATTTTTGATGTGTAGGATAGAACTAGCTTTCAATTATCATGTTAACATTATTTTCATTGGTCTCTTCATTGTCATGTACTCTCAATGATATTTGTAATACAGAAGTGGGATATTTTGAATTTTGTTTGTCTAGTGTCTACTAGAATGACACTAACAATTTGTAAATTAGTATGTCTCTAATTGTTAGTGATTGCCTAAGTTTCTACTTTTTGATTTTTCCCTAGGTTTTACTATCTGGTCAACCTACCACTATTTTAGCCCAGGAGTGTCAATGCAAGGAGGACAAACAATGCCTATTGCAGCCATATGATGGCTTGCTTTACCTTCTTTGCCACTTCAAGGAGATGAAATATAAGGTTGTACCCTGCGTCACCAGCAAGACATCGCTCCCCAGCAATGGCATGTGCCATCAAGAGCACTCGGAGTGGCACCGCAAACAGTGGCTTCATTAACTGCGACAAAAATTAAATAACCCATGACCCCCAAACGGTATCCAAACGGGCAAGAGTCGTAGAGTCAATATCATCAAACATGTACTGCCCTATAGAGCACCCAACATCAGCTGCTGAATTTGCAACGAAAATCCAAAGCAACTTGCAAGCTATAGATATGATGCAAAAATGTTAAAGCTTTTACCAGATAGCACCCAGGCACTCCAAGACTCTAAATATGGCCATGTTCCAAAAGGCTCTGTTCTTATCAACAAAAAAACCCTCCTCAATTCTGTATCTGACATTATAATCAATCAAGAAGTGATGCCAACGTTTCCTCCATTACCCTTCCCTCCACAGCCAACTTCTTATCAACATACTTTACCAAAGGAACAAGCGGATTATTATGATGGGATACAGGTCAGAAAAGAAGAAGCACTTCAATTGGAAGAAAAAACCTGTGATCAAAACGCCAATCCAACCTGCCATGAAGTACGCTCTGTAAGGCTGACATCCAGTATATTTAAACAGGTTTGCAGTATATATATAGGAAGAAGACCTTAATGTTTTGGCTTCGCAAGGTGATTCAAACCGCAGCGATGAAATATGGTATCGAACAGGAACGTCACGCAGCCAAGCAGTATTCCCTCAATACAGGCAATAATATAAGTGGCTTTGTCATGCCCCTCATTTTATAGGTACATCCACAGACAGGAAGGTATATGACCCCTCATCTATCTCATCCCCATTTGGTCTCGTAGAAATAAAATGTCCCAGCACCAGCTGCAATTCATAAGAGCCCATGCCTCCAAGGAAAACACCATCAGGTTTGAAATGGAAGATTATACATCAATATTACTACCAGATAATGGGTCAAATGGGCATCACATGATTACCATGGTGTGATTTCATGATTTTGAGCAAAGAATGACTATCATCTGGAAAGAATTCACTTCAATGAGAGTGAATGGGCTACCATGAAAGGTAATTTGGATCGTTTTTACTTTGAACATTATAATATGCCTCTTCATGGACTGTAATTTTGTCCATACTGTACCAATGATCAAATGTGACCCAACATGAGTAGATGAGGCGAAATGCGACAGTAGATTATTTGATTTAAGAGCACAATGTGGGACAAGGTCAAAATAAATCAAATTCAGAACAAGTCTTATTTATGATCTTTGGTACATCTTGTATCGAACCAAAGACTTAAAATTCATGAAAAAGAAGAAAAAAACCTACATTTTGAGGTATTTAATTTTCATGTACTCCATTGATTTGTTAACAAAACAAAACTTGAATTGCCCATAACTTGCCAATATGTATTTTATGTTTTGAGACAAAGTGATGATCAATCATCTGTAACTTTGGTTTGGAATGTGCTATGACATTGCCTTTGGTACCAAAATGTCCCTTGACATATATTATCATGATTAGCACTGGTATCGTGCCTACCCAATACCCCGAATATATAACCATGTGAGCATACGTAGTAGTGGATCCGCCCATGCCCCGCACTTCTCGTACGCTCGGCGGCTGCGCCGGGCGCGGGCCTTTGGCCCGCTTGGGATCTTTACCTAGATCTATATCATGATATCAATAACTCAATATTCATATTTCCCTCATTGTGCCTCATTTGTTTGTGTTGGGTCACAAATTGTCAGGATACGCATACTGTTAATTTTAACGGACACCTTAGAATCTACTCAATCAGGTTGTGAAAAGTTATCAACCTCGTTAAATTGGTCCAAAATCGGTTTTAAAGGTCTATTATGTGATCTTTCCCAGTGAACGCCCTCAATCTGAAGAAAAAAATTGAAGCAAATTTTGTTACAGATTTACATTTCTGATCACAATTCTTAAATATTCCAAGTTACTAATTACTTCAAAATCATGGTTTTTAGAGTGAAAATGATCACGGCTCGACTATTCCAACTCTCTCTTGCAGGGATTTTGTGGAACAATTTACCACGCGTTACATCAGGCACACCTCATCACTGAATCAATTTAAGAAGATGTTAAAAACTCACTTATTCCACTGTCATAGTGCAAGTGATGTTTAACACTGTTTTTTTAAAATTTCATATTTTAATAAGTGCTGTGTGGTACCATTGTATAATGTGTAAGAGGTCACATTTTTTAAGTTGGACACCCATAAAAAGTTGAGTATGCACATTTTCGGTAACATTTGTTACTGGTTTTCTAAATAAAGTGCTGTTATAAGTATAGCAGATGTATGCAAATTTGGGCTTGCCCAATTATCCCTCTAACAGTATTAAGAAAAATGATATCAAGTATGTACTGCATTTTGAACACCCTGTATAATCACATATTTTAAATAATACAGTATGTTAATCATGTACAGGTAAATTATTGTACTGGACACTTAAAAATTAAGCTTTGGGCAGAAGATGTACCAAATACTTCTGAATATCCTGATATGAACAAGAATTAAGGTGGAAAATGAACATGATTTTTGCACACCCTGAATATGCATCATAAAATCAAAGACGGGCTCTCCCGCTAGGGAGTAGGGCCTACCAGATAGAACACCTACAAATGAAACAACACATAAGTGTTGGATAATTTATAACGAAACACATAGGAATATAACAATATTTAAAACATTTTTGTTTTAATTCAAAAGTTTTCAAATTTCAATTAAAAGATCCCCCGCCTGCCCACGCCCCGTGGCATATTTTAACTCCAAGGCCTAAACCTTAACCATCTCCTGTAAGTACCCCAACCGTCACCGCCCCGCCCGCGTCCTGTGGCATATACGTTACGCAATTTAGCATCACATTTCTTCATTAACCCCTGCCTCCCAAACCACATTACATCGTTACACACAACCCCATTCGTCACAGCCCCCGCCCGCCCCGTGGCATATCTCAACCCCAAAGGCCTAAAGTTCCCCGCCCCCGCGGCTTATTTAAACGCCAAGGCCTCACCTTAACCATCTCCCGTAGCGCGGCGTATTTCTCCAATATTGGTCCGCCCGTGTGTCACATACAGTATCAAATCCCACATCTGACACCATGTAACGTAATTTAGATTCACCATATCATGTTTTGTTCTATCAGAAACCACATTATTTCGTTACCTTATGACCCGCCGTTCCCGCCCCCCGCCAGCCCTGCCGTCCCCGCCCCCACCCCGCCCATGGCTTATCTCAACCCCAAGGCCTAAACTGTAACCAACTCCCATATGGCTCAGCGTATTTCTCTAATATTTGCCCACCCGCGTGTGTAGGGGTGCGTGGGTGTAGTGCGTGGGCGCGTTTATTTTGCATGGCGCACTGCGACGCGTTATGTGCTATACGCGCCGACTCCATGGTTACAGTGTATGCATGAGAAAAACAAACATGGCCCGTCCCCCGTAGAAATAGTCTCAAAAGCCGGGCTGAAAAGGCTTTGGATTTCCTGCTTTTGCTCAAATCTCGGTCAATTCTGTACGGTTTTCAGCCATTTATAGCTTTATATAACACTCACATTATAATCATCTTTTATCAGTGCAACGTTCACGGCGTTTAGACGTAAAATGAGGGAGCCTTTTATGGATACACACATACATACACCCCACACACACCCCTACATACATCATAAGACAAATTATAGTAAGATCATCAGAAAGCTTGTATCTACTATTCAAATGTCTGCATTTGATGTGATGCAAATGTTCTATTAATACAGGGTGACTCATAACAAACATGATGTTTTTACATTGGTTTTATTTTGTTACACCCTGTATATTTTTGGTGTCAGCCTGAATATCTGATCAAAATGTGCATAATACAAATCTCCACAATCTAAGCTTTCTAGTGAGATATGGTTTTATAGGGCTAGGATAGGTAGTTTTCAGTTTCACCAACAAAAGAGACAGATAATGTAATTTTTTGAAAATGTGTGAGCGCTATATACAGGGTGTCCCAAAAGTCTATGCACGACTTTGAAGCTTTGTATTTCACAAAATATAAGTCGTATTGAAAATATGAATACATATTTAGAAAGAGGAAATGTGGGAAATAATTTTGATACCAAACATTGGAGTAACATCTGTTTGTAATGCCACCCTAAGAGTAAAATATTTATTACTGCAAAAATGTAATTTTATACTTCGGAGGAATAAAGTTCATAAATCCATACCTTGAGATTAACAAAAAGACAGAGAGTTGATTACACAGAAACTGATCCGTCGATTGTATTATTTGAAATTTTACATTACAGTGATCCCATCATAATAACAAACTATACCACACATAATTTTCGTTTCTATATTATAGTGAGATCTAGTTTAAATGTTTTCCATTTATACAGAGAAGTGCGCTAATGCAAAAACACAGACCTAAACAATTGAATAACGTAACAGAAAAGTGAACGCACACATCACACAGCGAAAAGATCTCTTTGGACTTTTGGCTACTGCATGTTTATGACATCAATGTGACTTGTTGATCTACCAGTATTTTTTCTACCACATCGAGACAAATCATGCACAGTTCCTGTGTTTAAAAATGTTTCACCAACTTCAGAATGGATATTCTTCCTGGTGCGCGTTTCACTTTGAAATGTTTTCTGAACTTTTGTTAAGTAAGTTGATCTGAATTTGTTTCAGCGTAGAACCATACACTTTGTATTCGCTTATCTATGCTGTAAACCATCTTGAATGAAGACTTTTGCTGTGCAATGTTGTCTACGCCTATTTATGTTGTGAGTGACCGAGTTTGGTAATAACATTAATGTTGCAAGGTAAGCAGTGAACTGTGACTGCGCAACGTTGCTTTCATACCGTTAATTTATTCCCATAGCAACAATGTGCGCACTTGGTATGGGTGGGTACGGCCAAAAACTTTCAACCAGTTTTATAATGTTGTGGGTTCACCAATAGGGTTGTGTTTGGTATCAAAAGAATTTCCCAAATCTCGTCTATCAAAATATGGTTAAATTTATACCATGTGATTTATATTTTATGAGATATGACTCTTCAAAAACGTGCATAGACTTTTGGGACACCCTGTATATGCTCAATGTTTTGTTATGTCATGTTTATGATATTTACAGCCTTCTTAGCATTAAAAACACATTCAAATTGATTCAATGTACAAAAGAGACCTTCTGTGTTTCGGATTAGCATCCATCTTGGTGATATACACAAAAGGTTTGCATCACGGTTCGGATGCACAACCATCCCCATTCAATAGGGCCTACATCGATCCCGGTGAATGACCTCGAAACTGATGTAACCTTTACTTGAAATGTAAAGTAAAATGTAAACATAATGTGCATTCTAGTCAAGAATTAGTTGATTAGAGTTTAATATTACCTCCAATTTGGCTGCAAATAAACACCTTAAATTACATGATTTTAGCCAAATGTATTATTTGATCCAAAAAATGGCCAAATCTGGGTCGGTCGGGCCAATAAATCAGGGGGGAGGGGGTTTCGCCGCTTTACTTCACTGAATTGAGAACCAGTGTGCTTCCAGTTAACTTTGTGACACATGTACATATTCTATGCTCTTTTGCCTAGCTTAGTATACAGTAAACACATGAACATTTTGCTGCATAAAATGTTTACAAATAGCAAAAATCAGACATTTTTGTGGCATTTTAGAGGTTAAACAGACAGGCAGTCCTATATGGCAGATTTTTTATGTGCATTTTAATTTTGCAAATAAAAAAAAAACAAGAATTCACTAGGAATTGTCATGATTTACAGTAAGTTGTGTACTTATGAAAACAAATTGAGGACCCTAGTGCTAAAAGAGGGTTAAGTCACATTGAGAAAAATGGCAAAAACTGGGTTTCATTGTGTCCATGTGCGGACTTGACCCACTCGGGTTTTACCTCCCATGGATTCTTACACAGCTTTAACGCATGGCTTAACTTTAACATTTGAACAGAGGGTGCAGAGATCCTCCTTGTAGCAGAAAACTGATACTAACTACAATTTCACAAGATTGTGACTTAACCCTCTTTTAGATCTAGGGTCCTCAATTGGTCTCAGTTTAGTGCTACTCCACCTGCTTTATGCATGTTTTAAAATGCATTATGCATAAAAACAGATATTTCTTCCAGCATTTGACATCTCGATGGCCTTTTTTTATTTCCCTTCTCATTTCAGTGCACACACCAAAAAAGGAATGTTAGCAAAACAGAAGTTTCTGAAAGCATTTAAATTTCTAACAAGCGAAACGCTAATTTTGACTTACAGTGGTAGTGATATTTTAAGAGATGGTGAATCTTGCTGTCAAATCATCTTCAAAGAAACTTTATATCCTTTTTCTGAGAAGGAACAAAAGTTACAACACTAAAATAATGGACCTTTGAAGTTGGTGAGACGGGCACACACAGTCCAGACTTGATTAATAGAATCAGTTAAACTAATAATATATGATACTCCCTGATCCTTCTAATGGCCCTCTCAACATGAATACGTAGTCGAGCGATCTCCTGGGTTTGCGAAACTTCTGACTTGCTTAATTTCCCTTTAGCACCTAAAAATGGAGGGATAGTGAGCTTTGCCTTTCTCTTCTTTAAAATGTTTTTATAGTAAACCCTTTGTCTGCCATAACTTCATCATTTGGTTCTATCAAACTCAAAATACCTGATGCAGCTGTGATTGCTTTGTCAGATATGCCACCTGTATAATGAACTGACCAAAACAACAGCTCAACTTCAATCAATTATTGCCTAATCAAACATTTATGCTCAAAATAAGTGCATGTTGTAGGTTTAGCTAAGATTTTAAATACGTTTGTGTAATTCTGGACGTTTTGCAATTTGGTATGCTGAATTGCGGAACTTTAATATTCATGGGTTAACTTTGAAAATCAAGGTTTGAACTGTTTGATATTATGGATCAGTATATATAATATAAATTATGACATTAAAATAATATACATTTCATATAGGTAAATATTGTATTAGTCATGCATAATAATACAACTAAAATTAACTTGAAACTTCTGTTTTGTTTACACAAATCCATGATTGTATGATTGTAATTATTTTGGTCATGATTTGGATTATTATCAAATTGGGTTTATCTCAATTCCTGCAATAACCCATCACTTTAATAATAAAATAAGAATTATGATTTGGCTATTGAATCAAATAATTTTGGATTACCTTTCCAGTTTAACTCTTTATACAGGCTGTCCCAAAATGATTAGTACCCATCGATGCCCAAAGTTCAATATTTTTTTCATCATCAAAATCAATGAGATTAGATCCGTTGTTTTTCTATCATATTTGCTATAGGCCTACTGTACCCTTTCATTAGAATTTTAGATCATGAATATCGGACTTATTTTAATGAAGTTACACTCCATTGTGTAAGACATGATGATTTTACCTTTTTGGCAAAGTGCAAAAAAATGTGGGTTTTGTTTGTTTGAAAGAACCTAATACATTCTCTCAATCTCTTGTCTGCTAATAATAGCTTTAGTTCCTTTCTAGTTTAAACTGCTGTTGTATCATATTGTTGTTCAAACCATTAAGACTTCTTCATTTTGATTCAATTTGAAGAGTAAAAATAAGAGTTTATGAGAATACACAAGTTTCTTTCAAACAAGCTGTAATATAGCACACACATTTTTTAGTTCTTTGTCAAAAAGGTGAAATCACCATGTTTTACATAATGGAGTGTATCTTGAGTTTGATAAATCCGATATTCATGATATTCATGATCTAAAATTCGAATAAGATAATACCATATGAAAAAGATGATGTAAAAACAACGGATCTAATCCCATCGGATTTGATGATGATACAAATTATTGAACTTTGGGCATTGATGGGTACTAATCATTTTGGGACAGCCTGTATACGTTTATTCAGTCAATTATGAATTAGACTAGAAACTGCTAATATTCATTGTTTTATGGTGTAAGTTATGTAACACACGATTGGCGTGAAAGTATGATTCTTAGTTTAAAAGCCAAGTAAAATAATAAACGTGTTAAATAGTGTTGTTATTTTTGTTGTTTTGTAGTGTCTTTATTTGACCAATGACTTGATTTCCTTCGGTACAACCATTATCTTATTGTATACAGACAGTTTATGGTTATTGATTAATTATTGATCATTCATTATTGTTTCATCATTAATTACTCAGTAATAAATTGATGATAAATGGTAATACGTATCAATAATTACATTGATTAATCAATAATAGATTAATTAATTATTTATCATTGATTATTGATTAATTAAGTATTATTCTAATCAATCATTAATAAGGCCTAATCCTAATGATTAATTATTTGTTAATTATCCATTAATTAATTATTTGTTTATGCCCTGGTTGACTTTGATGTGATAAATCTATTCTTAATTAGATCCAAAATATTCCCGGTTGGAACCTTTAAAGGGGCACTAAGAGATGTGTTGGAGGCTACGCCCTCAATTATGATAAAAAACTGGGATTAGTATATTTTTATAATTGTATTACATTATGAACTTACACCTATAAGGATAAAGAAAAATCAGCCCTCTTTGTATATACAAGAAAACATCGATTTAAATTAATGCTCGTACAGCCGGGACGAGCATTTTACGTACGGCAGTATCCCCCTGCAGTACGCCTGATACATAACGCGAACCATATTTGCATAGAGGGCGTTTTTCAATAAATATCGATCATGATATTGTTTTAATCAAGTTTTGCTGTTTTTGTTAGTAGAAACAACAATAATGGCAATTTTTAATGTTCATCTTGAATTCTGAAGTAAATTTTTAAACATTTGAAATTTTCAACACCACTTAATGTCCCTTTAACGCACATCATGACTGTGTAGAGTGTTTGTTTATGTAAACAGCCTTGTACAATATTACTATGTCTCTATAATTATTATAAAAACAAATCTTGAGAACTTGATTTCAACATAGACGGTAAAAAATGTTACCGTCTATGATTTCAAGAAACCTGCCAGGGCTCGTTTTGGTATGACACGGCAATTCTCTTAACTTTTACTCTTCATTAATTTCTGCTTGTATTCGAACTCAACCCCCCCTGAGGTTTGTCTTTTTAAGACTCTCCTTGTTTATTCAGACTCTTCCTCTGAATATTGGTGAGAAATCCTGTATGAGTATAAAGGTACATGATTGGACTTTGCATAAACACGAAACACTCGAGTGCACTCTAGAGGGCGTAGTAAGGATTCCTTTGAAATCAGACAAAACAACTTTATGGCAAATTTCATTACGTTTTTATCCCAAACATTAATCAATGTTTAAACAAATATAATACACGAACATTTTATTGCCTTTATACTGAGTTGTCCCCGGACTACTCAGGAAAACTAATTACAGCAAAATCTATATGTAGATATGTTCAAATACCAGGAATAGTTATTTAAATGGAGGTCGGTTTTTTCATATTTTGATGGTATATAAAAATGCGACATTTAGAATATTGTTCCCAAGAATTTGATATTTTTTATATATTTAGTGGTAAAATATCACTTTTTTAAAACACATTAATTTGCTAATTACTTGAACAAACTGCGCTGTAAAAATTATCATCATCAAACCTCAATGCTATTGAATCATTTTGTTCATATGGGCCTCGAATAACACATTGGGAGAAAATGCAGACTACATATTACATGTCATACCCCATTATGTTAGATATGATTATGATATGATTTGATAAGGTGTCGTCGTGGAAGTAATAAATTGTTGTTGTGAGAGTTTTTGTTGTTTGTTTTTGTTGTTTATTTTGTAAATATGATCAGCATGAAACCTCAATTTGTGCTTTTGCATCATTTTGTTCATATGGGCCTCGAATATCACATTGGGAGAAAATGCAGACTACATATTACATGTCATACCCCATTATGTTAGATATGATTATGATATGATTTGATAAGGTGTCGTGGAAGTAATAAATTGTTGTTGTGAGAGTTTTTGTTGTTTGTTTTTGTTGTTTATTTTGTAAATATGATCAGCATGAAACCTCAATTTGTGCTTTTGCATCATTTTGTTCATATGGGCCTCGAATAACACATTGGGAGAAAATGCATACTACATGTCATACCCCATTATGTTAGATATGATTATGATATGATTTGATAAGGTGTGGAAGTAATAAATTGTTGTTGTGAGAGTTTATGTTGTTTGTTTTTATTGTTTATTTTGTAAATATGATCAGCATGAAACCTCAATTTGTGCTTTTGCATCATTTTGTTCATATGGGCCTCGAATATCACATTGGGAGAAAATGCAGACTACATACTACATGTCATACCCCATTATGTTAGATATGATTATGATATGATTTGATAAGGTGTCGTGGAAGTAATAAATTGTTGTTGTGAGAGTTTTTGTTGTTTGTTTTTATTGTTTATTTTGTAAATATGATCAGCATGAAACCTCAATTTGTGCTTTTGCATCATTTTGTTCATATGGGCCTCGAATATCACATTGGGAGAAAATGCAGACTACATACTACATGTCATACCCCATTATGTTAGATATGATTATGATATGATTTGATAAGGTGTCGTGGAAGTAATAAATTGTTGTTGTGAGAGTTTTTGTTGTTTGTTTTTGTTGTTTATTTTGTAAATATGATCAGCATGAAACCTCAATTTGTGCTTTTGCATCATTTTGTTCATATGGGCCTCGAATAACACATTGGGAGAAAATGCAGACTACATACGTACTACATGTCATACCCCATTATGTTAGATATGATTATGATATGATTTGATAAGGTGTCGTGGAAGTAATAAATTGTTGTTGTGAGAGTTTTTGTTGTTTGTTTTTATTGTTTATTTTGTAAATATGATCAGCATGAAACTTCAATTTGTGCTTTTGCATCATTTTGTTCATATGGGCCTCGAATATCACATTGGGAGAAAATGCAGACTACATACTACATGTCATACCCCATTATGTTAGATATGATTTTGATATGATTTGATAAGGTGTCGTGGAAGTAATAAATTGTTGTTGTGAGAGTTTTCGTTGTTTGTTTTTATTGTTTATTTTGTAAATATGATCAGCATGAAACCTCAATTTGTGTTTTTGCATCATTTTGTTCATATGGGCCTCGAATATCACATTGGGAGAAAATGCAGACTACATACTACATGTCATACCCCATTATGTTAGATATGATTATGATATGATTTGATAAGGTGTCGTGGAAGTAATAAATTGTTGTGAGAGTTTTTGTTGTTTGTTTTTGTTGTTTATTTTGTAAATATGATCAGCATGAAACCTCAATTTGTGCTTTTGCATCATTTTGTTCATATGGGCCTCGAATAACACATTGGGAGAAAATGCAGACTACATGTCATACCCCATTATGTTAGATATGATTATGATATGATTTGATAAGGTGTGGAAGTAATAAATTGTTGTTGTGAGAGTTTTTGTTGTTTGTTTTTATTGTTTATTTTGTAAATATGATCAGCATGAAACTTCAATTTGTGCTTTTGCATCATTTTGTTCATATGGGCCTCGAATATCACATTGGGAGAAAATGCAGACTACATACTACATGTCATACCCCATTATGTTAGATATGATTATGATATGATTTGATAAGGTGTCGTGGAAGTAATAAATTGTTGTTGTGAGAGTTTTCGTTGTTTGTTTTTATTGTTTATTTTGTAAATATGATCAGCATGAAACCTCAATTGGTGTTTTTGCATCATTTTGTTCATATGGGCCGCCTCGAATATCACATTGGGAGAAAATGCAGACTACATACTACATGTCATACCCCATTATGTTAGATATGATTATGATATGATTTGATAAGGTGTCGTGGAAGTAATAAATTGTTGTTGTGAGAGTTTTTGTTGTTTGTTTTTGTTGTTTATTTTGTAAATATGATCAGCATGAAACCTCAATTTGTGCTTTTGCATCATTTTGTTCATATGGGCCTCGAATAACACATTGGGAGAAAATGCAGACTACATACGTACTACATGTCATACCCCATTATGTTAGATATGATTATGATATGATTTGATAAGGTGTCGTGGAAGTAATAAATTGTTGTTGTGAGAGTTTTTGTTGTTTGTTTTTATTGTTTATTTTGTAAATATGATCAGCATGAAACCTCAATTTGTGCTTTTGCATCATTTTGTTCATATGGGCCTCGAATATCACATTGGGAGAAAATGCAGACTACATACTACATGTCATACCCCATATGTTAGATATGATTATGATATGATTTGATAAGGTGTCGTGGAAGTAATAAATTGTTGTTGTGAGAGTTTTTGTTGTTTGTTTTTATTGTTTATTTTGTAAATATGATCAGCATGAAACCTCAATTTGTGCTTTTGCATCATTTTGTTCATATGGGCCTCGAATATCACATTGGGAGAAAATGCAGACTACATACTACATGTCATACCCCATATGTTAGATATGATTATGATATGATTTGATAAGGTGTCGTGGAAGTAATAAATTATTGTTGTGAGAGTTTTTGTTGTTTGTTTTTGTTAGTTTATTTTGTAAATATGATCAGCATGAAACCTCAATTTGTGCTTTTGCATCATTTTGTTCATATGGGCCTCGAATAACACATTGGGAGAAAATGCAGACTACATACTACATGTCATACCCCATTATGTTAGATATGATTATGATATGACTTGATAAGGTGTCGTCGTGGAAGTAATAAATTGTTGTTGTGAGAGTTTTTGTTGTTTGTTTTTATTGGTTTTTTTGTAAATATGATCAGCATGAAACCTCAATTTGTGCTTTTGCATCATTTTGTTCATATGGGCCTCGAATAACACATTGGAAGAAAATGCAGACAACATGTCATACCCCATTATGTTAGATATGATTTGATAAGGTGTCGTGTCGGTCAAAACAAATTATTATGATTTCTATGCGAATTACTTTTTTGTCGCCAAATTGATTATGGCTTGAGTTTTTGTATCATCGATCTCATACGTTCCCAAAAACATTGAATTATTTAACCAAATAATGGTATTTGGGCTAATTTGTCAAATGTTGATATTTGTTGGTCAAGCCTAGAATTTAAAAAAAAAATCATTATGATTTCTATGCGAACAACTTTTTTGCCGTCAAATTGATTGCGGCTTGACTTTTTTGTATCATCGATCTCATATGTTCCCAAAAACATTAAATTATTTAACCAAATAAGGGTATTTGGGCTAATTTGTCAAATTTTGATATTTGTTGGTCAAGCCTAGAATTAAAAAAATAAATTATGATTTCTATGCGAATGACTTTTTTTGTCGCCAAATTGATGCGGCTTGAGTTTTTTTTGTATCATCGATCTCATATGTAACCAAAAAAATTGAATTACTTATCCAAATAATGGTATTTGGGCTAATTTTTCAAATTTTGATATTTATCGGTCAAGCCTAGAATTTAGAAAAAGAAATTATGATTTCCATGCAAATGACTTTTTTGTTGCCAAATTGAATGCGGCTTGAGTTTTTTGTATCATCGATCTCATATATACCCCAAAAAATGAATTACTTAACCAAATGGTATTTGGGCTAATTTTTCCAATTTTTATATTTGTCGGTCAAGCCTAGATTTTTTTTTTTTTTTATGATTTCTATGCGAATGACTTTTTTGTCTTCATATTGATTGCAGCTTGACTTTTTGGTATCATCGATGTCATACGTACCCAAACAAAATTGAATTATTTAACCAAATAATGGTATTTGGGCTAATTTTTCAAATTTTGATATTTGTCGGTCATCAAGCCTAGAATAAAAAAAAATAATTATGATTTCTATGCGAATTACTTTTTTGTCGCCAAATTGATTGCGGCTTGACTTTTTGGCATCATTGATCTCATACGTACCCCTAAAAATGAATTATTTAACCAAATAATGGTATTTGGGCTAATTTGTCAAATTTTGATATTTGTCGGTCAAGCCATGAATTTAAAAAAAAAGATTTCTATGCGAATGACTTTTTTGTCGTCAAATTGAGTGCGGTTTGAGTTTTTTGTATCATCAATCTCATACCTACCCAAAAAAAAAATTGAAATTTTTTGTATCATCGATCTCATATGTTCCCAAAAACATTGAATTATTTAACCAAATAATGGTATTTGGGCTAATTTGTCAAATTTTGATATTTGTTGGTCAAGCCTAGAATTAAAAAAATAAATTATGATTTCTATGCGAATGACTTTTTTGTCGCCAAATTGATTTCAGCTTGAGTTTTTTGTATCATCGATCTCATATGTACCCACAAAAAAATTGAATTATTAAACCAAATAATGGTATTTGGGCTACTTTGTCAAATTTTGATAAATTAAACTAAACAAGACAAACACTATAATTATGATGTTATTCCCTATTTTATTTTGTTCTTCGTCAAACAAGAACCCCTGACAAGAACACTGTCCGACTTTTGTATTCAGCTCCTGATACAGCCTGATTGAACTTTAAATTTAATTTCATTCTACGATACGAAATAATATGACCCGAAGTTAATTATTTTCAAATAGCCAATCCTCCTGCCACCTCGCCAAATCTGCTGGGCTGCCTCATATCCTTTACGATCTGAGTGTTTACTCATAATAGCGTGAACCACACAGAACTTCCCAGATATCCCCACGACTTCCCGTACTGAAGAGGTCATGTCACACGTTCAATTCACTACTAATACACAATTGGACGCGTCCAATTTTGTACGTTCAATACGCAGAAAAACGTGTCGTCGCTACCTGCTACGAGAGGGTATCAAAAAGTTCTTGACATCACCCAGAAGTGAAGGAGCTCTATCGATGAAATTTTGTCTGTGTAATCACTGGTCCTTAAAAACATTATGGTGCAAAAATGGTCTCATAAGTATGTTTACCACTTACACAGGTGGCGCTAGATGCCAAGGCCATGTAAACTAATGACGTCTCCCAACAGTGCTGTGTACATGATAAACGATAATGGTCCAAAAACGAATCCTTGTGGGTAGCCTTCCAGAGGAGTATGAGGTTTAGAAATGATGTCATTTACAGAGATAAATTGAGACCTACGAGTGACAAATGACAAAATTTAAAACAAAATCTGAGCCTAATATTCTTCTGGAAGGCGTCCTACAAGAATCAGTTATTGGACCATTATAATTTGCCACGGTACACATCACCGTTGGAAGACGTCATTGATTTACATGGCCTTGGCATCTAGCGCCACCCGTATAAAAAGTAAACATACGTGTGTGACCATTTTTGCACCATAATGTTTTTAAGGACCAGTGATTACACTGACAAAATTTCATCGATATATAGCTCCTTCACTTCTGGGTGATTTCAAGAACTTTTTGATACCCCCTCGTATTTTTGAATATTTTCTAACTAGACTTTCTTGCAGATTTACATGTACATTTTATAAATATCATTAATATGTTCCAAGTTACAGAGCGAAACAATCATAATCAAAATCATATTTGATAGACAACATTTAAACTGTTCGCGCAACCAATCTGTTTTCAACCCTTAAAAACCATAAAAACACATATTTTCAAGTGAAAAGAATCATATAGATTTATAAACTTGTCTAGAATATATTCACGATTTATGATCAGAAATGTAAATCTGCAAGAAAATCTACTTTCTATAAAAACAAAATATTCATATAAGATCACATACTATACTTTTAAGCATTATCAGAAACAAAGTTACATTTTAAAGGCAAGCTACGATTTTGGGATTCTAGACATACCCAGGTCCTTGCGGATTTGATAAAGTTACAATTTCTCCATTGGACTGTCAGACATGTCTGACAGTCCAATGGAGAAATTGTAACTGTCAGACATGTCTGACAGTCCAATGGAGAAATTGTAACTTTGTCAAATAGTGCACCAACACAGTTAAAAAGGGTGGTAATTTTTCGAGCGGTAAAGTGAATGGGGTGAAATATTGTGCATTTTTTACCCCAAAATGAGTGAATAAACAATTTTTGATTCACAACACACACCGGTAAACTTTTACCGTGGCAGATGAGTGACGGTTTCCCCGGCAACGGGGTAAAAGCAACCATGATGACACCGCGCGCGGCATTTATTGCCAAAATGATGTGCGAAACTTGACTATACGAACGACACATGCTGCAATGATGGCGTCGAAGACGGTCACGGTGTTCCTGATGGAAAACGACATGAGCTTTTTATTGCCATTATTTCAAGGTATGTGTTTCTATTGATATCCTAAATATGTCATTATCAAATTTAAAGGTGTACGCTGACTCAAAAACATATACAGGCTGGTAAAGCACGGTACATGACGATAAAAAAATGACCTGCATGCATGCATTGCATGTGTTTATAAAAGTTTAAGCTTATCACTTCAATCAAACATATGAACAATGTACTTGGTTGGTATCCTCCGTATAGTACTCAGACCGTTTGGAAGTTTTCACATGATGCATGCAATGATTTGATAATGACATATTTAGGATATCAATAGAAACACATACCTTGAAATAATGGCAATAAAAAGCTCATGTGTAACGTTGAAAGAAACATGTTCAGAATAAAGGCTTTTGCAAAAATTGAATAAATGTATTCAGTGATGTTCATTTCATTGTGATGTGTAATTTATTTCCTGCAGGTTTCATCATGTTTACACAAAATTGTGTAAATATCTACAACAAATGTACACAAACAGTTGTAAAAATATTACACAACTCTATGGGGTAAGAATATTTAACCCCATTTATGTGTAAAATAATACACAATTGAGGGGTAAAACTACTACCGCTGTTGAATTTGGTAAAGTTTACCCCATTCAGCGGTTCTGGGGAAACATGCGAGCAATTGTGTAAAAGTTACCCCATTTTCGGTAAAATGTTACTCCGAACTGGTGTAAATTTGTTACTCCCCTTTGCTGTGTAAAGCTTACTCCAGTGACGACCATGTTTCCCCAGAACCGCTGAGATGTGTAATATTTTACATCATACTGGGTAATTATTTTTTACAGTGAAGTGATAGGTGATGAACAATTCGTCTGTGGTAAAATGCCAACTTGGTAGACCATCTTTAAGTTGTAACATACTTGATTCCAAAACCCTTTAATGTTTTACTCTTCAACATTGTCCTGACTCTTTATAGTATTATTAACATAAATTAGCGATTTCCATTCATGATCATGTTATATTGATAAATAAAACTTATGACATAGGCCTAACCACTGTTTGTGTTCCCTTTATCACACTCTGCTGCCTGTTTCTTTACATTTATATGACGGCCTCTTTTCCTTTTTAAAGGAATTTTTATTAATGTCATTTCCATCACAAATCAATGGGATGATTTAGTTCTTTTATTTAGATCGATTCCGAGATCACTGAACGGACGGTGTGACAGTTTTTAGGGAAGCGGAACTTTCACAATCCATCCCATGCTCAGTCAGTCCGTCCATCCACCGGGCCGGGTCCGTGGTCTAGCAAATATATGACGATGATTCTTGAAATGATTGATCAGGATTGTCAAAGAGTTTATAGCAGCTACATTCTGCTTAAGGTTTAGAGATACAAACACTGTTTACATGTTGAGACTATTTAGATAGTCTACCATTAAAGCCACTGCTTTGTTGCAGATTCCTTGCTGCCCACCTTCAGGGCAGTGCCCGACTACGACAGCCGTTTTTGTGCCCTGCATTGTGATGGCTCCCAAGCCCATCTTCTTTCCATAAACCGCGCCTTCATCATCCCTTAAAAACAGGTATCTTGTTCCTTCAGCGTTTATTCCACCGCCCTGTAAAGAGCTGAAATCTTTAGCTTTAAAACATCTTGCGAGGTTAGCCGCCTCCGTTGCTGTAAGCTTCACCGCCTTCGCATGCCCATCCGTGGTCCACTTCGATCCATCCTGCCCAATTATACAGCCTTTGTCAATATGTAGACTGCCATCAGGTCCAGCACTGTATCCGACAAGGGAATCTATGTAGCTATCCCAACTCATATTGATATGATTTTACGGTTTTCGATGGTTACAAAAAGGACAAAACAAGACAGAACTGGACCGTTTCCTTGATGTGGCACTACGATGTGTGTTAACGTGCGAGAGAGCATTAACACTCGTTCTAATATTACGGGTGCATTGTTCGCTATGTCGTTTTCGGTATTTCAATTTGAAGCGTATACAAACCGATACTGAGACTTATCAAAAATGTAACCGCAAATTGATTGGACCCGGAAGTACCAGGTTGATACGAAAAGAGGAGTTACCCACTGTCTGTTCTCATGTATACCAGTGAGTTTCTTTCAATGTCTACACTCTGCAGGGTGATGTCCTTGTTGCTTATGATGGGTGCACGTGTTCCACGTTATTGCCCTCATTGATTACTCAGTATTTTGCTGCGATATTTATATAATGTAGTTGGCTTTCGAATGCTGTTATGTTTGATTGTATTTGCCGCTCTTCTCAATCCAACGAAATCAAGCGTTGTGCCACTTTTTAAGGAAAAAGATGCCTGGAAATAGTCATTTTTCTCATGTCGTTCAAAAACTGGCAAAAGATAGCTTCAGGAACGTTTTTCTGGATCATTGAAGTTCAAAGACTGATTTTTTTTTTGCCCTACATGTTTCAACATTATAACGGGTCTCGAACCACCGTAACTATTATGTAGGGGATGTTAAAAACTTCATACTGGACCTTTTAAAGGGGCACAGAGAGATTTCTCAAAAAATGAAATTAAACATTTTTACCTTGTTTAGATAGATGGCATATAGGCCTAAGGGTCATTCTTCGGTAAATGTCACATTTCATGTCCCGATTCTTTGATATCCTATATATTTGTGACAGTCCATGTGTTTTCAGGTGTTACACTCATGCGGATGCCACACTTTAAAAATTCTGACCCCCGTCGTCTTTGTGGTAACGGATCTTTTCATAGAGCGTGTTTCTACTGGGCAACCTAACGGTAATTGCCCAGTAGAAACAGCCAAATAACGCTATTTACCGTTAAGTTTTCTAGCGGCAAAAACCTGCACTGAAATAATAAACGTACTGAAATAATAAACCGGCCAAAGTGTGTGTGAATCAAAATAAATTGTGCACGATTTGACCATTTGACCTTGATGCGTGCATTGAACCATGGAATTTGAGTTGTCTGTATAAAGCGTTGTTAAGGGGGGGGGGGGGGGGGGGGTCAAGGAAGTTTTTGATTTGATTTTTTAATTTTGTGAGTGTTGTAATTATTGAACTATTAATCAAATGCATATAAAAGTAAACATTTTTGGAAGGAAATGGATCAGAGAATCCAAAATATGGATTTTTCGAGAAAATCACAAAATTATTCATTCAATCTATATAAAAGTATTCATTTTTTTGCAAAAAAGGGTTCAATGAATCCAACCATGATCATAAAATTGACCATTTTGGAGAAAATTATAAAAAAAATCAAGGTAAAACACGTTTTTTGACCCATTTTAGGTTCTGCAAAGATAACTCAAAATATATTTTGTCAAATTTTGTGATACTAGTTTATTACATTCCTAAGGAATCGGGTTTTTTTGTTTTGAAAAACTTTATTATTTTTTGAATTATTGACCAAAAAGTGCCAAAAATATGATTTTTATGATTTTGGAGGTTATTTTTATTTTTATTTTTTTTGCACTCTTTGGTCTATAATTGAAAAAATACCTGAAGGTGCACAGCCCCCTTAAAATAGAGTGACCTTGGACGGTGAAATTGTATTATGTAGCACTTATCATGTGAAATATGCCGTTTAGAGCCCAGATAACATAACAATATTGGCCCAATATTGGCCCAATATTGATTTTTCATTGGCCCAATATTGGCTTACAATATTGGCATAATATTATTTGGCCATTGGCCCAAGCTTGGCCCAATATTGGCACTCGCCAATGAGGGCCAATATTTCAGAATAAAGGCTTTTGCAAAAATTGAATAAATGTATTCAGTGATGTTCATTTCATTGTGATGTGTAATTTATTTCCTGCAGGTTTCATCATGTTTACACAAAATTGTGTAAATATCTACAACAAATGTACACAAACAGTTGTAAAAATATTACACAACTCTATGGGGTAAGAATATTTAACCCCATTTATGTGTAAAATAATACACAATTGAGGGGTAAAACTACTACCGCTGTTGAATTTGGTAAAGTTTACCCCATTCAGCGGTTCTGGGGAAACATGCGAGCAATTGTGTAAAAGTTACCCCATTTTCGGTAAAATGTTACTCCGAACTGGTGTAAATTTGTTACTCCCCTTTGCTGTGTAAAGCTTACTCCAGTGACGACCATGTTTCCCCAGAACCGCTGAGATGTGTAATATTTTACACCATACTGGGTAATTATTTTTTACAGTGAAGTGATAGGTGATGAACAATTCGTCTGTGGTAAAATGCCAACTTGGTAGACCATCTTTAAGTTGTAACATACTTGATTCCAAAACCCTTTAATGTTTTACTCTTCAACATTGTCCTGACTCTTTATAGTATTATTAACATAAATTAGCGATTTCCATTCATGATCATGTTATATTGATAAATAAAACTTATGACATAGGCCTAACCACTGTTTGTGTTCCCTTTATCACACTCTGCTGCCTGTTTCTTTAAATTTATATGACGGCCTCTTTTCCTTTTTAAAGGAATTTTTATTAATGTCATTTCCATCACAAATCAATGGGATGATTTAGTTCTTTTATTTAGATCGATTCCGAGATCACTGAACGGACGGTGTGACAGTTTTTAGGGAAGCGGAACTTTCACAATCCATCCCATGCTCAGTCAGTCCGTCCATCCACCGGGCCGGGTCCGTGGTCTAGCAAATATATGACGATGATTCTTGAAATGATTGATCAGGATTGTCAAAGAGTTTATAGCAGCTACATTCTGCTTAAGGTTTAGAGATACAAACACTGTTTACATGTTGAGACTATTTAGATAGTCTACCATTAAAGCCACTGCTTTGTTGCAGATTCCTTGCTGCCCACCTTCAGGGCAGTGCCCGACTACGACAGCCGTTTTTGTGCCCTGCATATTGTGATGGCTCCCAAGCCCATCTTCTTTCCATAAACCGCGCCTTCATCATCCCTTAAAAACAGGTATCTTGTTCCTTCAGCGTTTATTCCACCGCCCTGTAAAGAGCTGAAATCTTTAGCTTTAAAACATCTTGCGAGGTTAGCCGCCTCCGTTGCTGTAAGCTTCACCGCCTTCGCATGCCCATCCGTGGTCCACTTCGATCCATCCTGCCCAATTATACAGCCTTTGTCAATATGTAGACTGCCATCGGGTCCAGCACTGTATCCGACAAGGGAATCTATGTAGCTATCCCAACTCATATTGATATGATTTTACGGTTTTCGATGGTTACAAAAAGGACAAAACAAGACAGAACTGGACCGTTTCCTTGATGTGGCACTACGATGTGTGTTAACGTGCGAGAGAGCATTAACACTCGTTCTAATATTACGGGTGCATTGTTCGCTATGTCGTTTTCGGTATTTCAATTTGAAGCGTATACAAACCGATACTGAGACTTATCAAAAATGTAACCGCAAATTGATTGGACCCGGAAGTACCAGGTTGATACGAAAAGAGGAGTTACCCACTGTCTGTTCTCATGTATACCAGTGAGTTTCTTTCAATGTCTACACTCTGCAGGGTGATGTCCTTGTTGCTTATGATGGGTGCACGTGTTCCACGTTATTGCCCTCATTGATTACTCAGTATTTTGCTGCGATATTTATATAATGTAGTTGGCTTTCGAATGCTGTTATGTTTGATTGTATTTGCCGCTCTTCTCAATCCAACGAAATCAAGCGTTGTGCCACTTTTTAAGGAAAAAGATGCCTGGAAAAAGATGCCTGGAAATAGTCATTTTTCTCATGTCGTTCAAAAACTGGCAAAAGATAGCTTCAGGAACGTTTTTCTGGATCATTGAAGTTCAAAGACTGATTTTTTTTTTGCCCTACATGTTTCAACATTATAACGGGTCTCGAACCACCGTAACTATTATGTAGGGGATGTTAAAAACTTCATACTGGACCTTTTAAAGGGGCACAGAGAGATTTCTCAAAAAATGAAATTAAACATTTTTACCTTGTTTAGATAGATGGCATATAGGCCTAAGGGTCATTCTTCGGTAAATGTCACATTTCATGTCCCGATTCTTTGATATCCTATATATTTGTGACAGTCCATGTGTTTTCAGGTGTTACACTCATGCGGATGCCACACTTTAAAAATTCTGACCCCCGTCGTCTTTGTGGTAACGGATCTTTTCATAGAGCGTGTTTCTACTGGGCAACCTAACGGTAATTGCCCAGTAGAAACAGCCAAATAACGCTATTTACCGTTAAGTTTTCTAGCGGCAAAAACCTGCACTGAAATAATAAACGTACTGAAATAATAAACCGGCCAAAGTGTGTGTGAATCAAAATAAATTGTGCACGATTTGACCATTTGACCTTGATGCGTGCATTGAACCATGGAATTTGAGTTGTCTGTATAAAGCGTTGTTAAGGGGGGGGGGGGGGGGGGGGGGGAATCAAGGAAGTTTTTGATTTGATTTTTTAATTTTGTGAGTGTTGTAATTATTGAACTATTAATCAAATGCATATAAAAGTAAACATTTTTGGAAGGAAATGGATCAGAGAATCCAAAATATGGATTTTTCGAGAAAATCACAAAATTATTCATTCAATCTATATAAAAGTATTCATTTTTTTGCAAAAAAGGGTTCAATGAATCCAACCATGATCATAAAATTGACCATTTTGGAGAAAATTATAAAAAAAATCAAGGTAAAACACGTTTTTTGACCCATTTTAGGTTCTGCAAAGATAACTCAAAATATATTTTGTCAAATTTTGTGATACTAGTTTATTACATTCCTAAGGAATCGGGTTTTTTTGTTTTGAAAAACTTTATTATTTTTTGAATTATTGACCAAAAAGTGCCAAAAATGTGATTTTTATGATTTTGGAGGTTATTTTTTTTTTTTTTTTTTTTGCACTCTTTGGTCTATAATTGAAAAAATACCTGAAGGTGCACAGCCCCCTTAAAATAGAGTGACCTTGGACGGTGAAATTGTATTATGTAGCACTTATCATGTGAAATATGCCGTTTAGAGCCCAGATAACATAACAATATTGGCCCAATATTGGCCCAATATTGATTTTTCATTGGCCCAATATTGGCTTACAATATTGGCATAATATTATTTGGCCATTGGCCCAAGCTTGGCCCAATATTGGCACTCGCCAATGAGGGCCAATATTGGCATTTGCCAATGAGTGCCAATATTGGGCCAATACTGGGCCAATATTGGAACTCGCCAATGAGTGCCAATATTGGGCCAATACTGGGCCAATATAACATAACAATATTGGCCCAATATTGATTTTTCATTGGCCCAATATTGGCTTACAATATTGGCATAATATTATTTGGCCATTGGCCCAAGCTTGGCCCAATATTGGCACTCGCCAATGAGGGCCAATATTGGGCCAATATTGGGCGATCTTGGAGAAATGTTAGGTAGGAAGCCAGGTGGCCAGGACCAATTTGGCCAAGGGCAAGCCTAGGACAAGGGAACAAATCTTCAAGGGACAGGACAAGGCACAAGATCCTAGCCAAAAGGCCGGGAAGCGATAACTCTTAACAGCGGCCGCCTTTTTTAGACCACGTCATAATTTGAACATCAAATCAATGGTGTTATTTCCCGCCCCTGGTATATTGCGCCCATTATTGGACCAATATTGGTTGCCAACATGATGCCGATTGAAGAGCGCCAATGTAAAACCAATATTGGTCCAATATTGGTGACCAAGAGAGTGCCAATGGCATTGGCACTCTATTGGTCACCAATATTGGTCCAATATTGATTGCCAACATGATGCCAATTGACGAGCGCCAATGTAAAACCAATATTGGTCCAATATTGGTGACCAAGAGAGTGCCAATGGCATTGGCACTCAATTGGTCACCAATATTGGTCCAATATTTATTGCCAACATGATGCCAATTGACGAGCGCCAATGTAAAACCAATATTGGTCCAATATTGGTGACCAAGAGAGTGCCAATGGCATTGGCACTCAATTGGTCACCAATATTGGTTGCCAACATGATGCCAATTAACGAGCGCCAATGTAAAGCCAATATTGGTCCAATATTGGTGACCAATAAAATGCCAATGCTAATATTGCCAATGGGGAACCAATATTGGCCCAATATTGGTCAACAAGATAATGCCAATGCCAATATTGCCAATATTGGGCCAATATAGGGCCAATATATGTATGTTGTCTGGGAGGGGTGTATGGACAAAAAAAATCAATTGTTTACGTTATTCAGTGCTGTTATCAAACCCAAATGGCGAAAAACGCGGTCAGCTTATAAAACTTATCACAGTTTGCTTATTTATCAGTCGATTACTTTTATCTTTTGGGAGGATATACAAGATTAATAACGCATTATACAGACAACAACAATTATATGGTTCAATGCACGCATCAAGGTCAAATAGCCGTTTCAAATCGTGCACAATTTTATTTTTGATTCACCCTGTATTTTAAATATAGTATCCTAGTGTTAAATGAATCAAATAGAGTGACCTTGGACCGTGAAATTGTATTATTTAATAGCACTTATCATGTGAAATTTCCCGTTTAGAGGGGGTGGGGGGTATGTATGGACAAAAAGTTTCAATTGTTTCCGTTATTCAGTGCTGTTATCAAACCCAAATATATTATTTTCAAAGCAAAGATATGCTATGCATAATATTGCTATAAAGAATTTATTTGGACCCAAAAGTTAACAGACTGTACATTATAAAATTGAATGTCATATCATGCACTTAAAAATAGATAGTTAAAAATTACCCTTTTCAGGGTCAACTATGCACCGACTGAAAAGGGGTTCTTTTTCTAGTCGTTTTTACTCTTTTTCAGTCATTTTCATGGTCATTTGAAACAAAAAGGGGTAATGTTATTTTACCCTTTTTCAGTCGGTGCATAGTTGACTCTGAAAAGGGGTCATTTTTGACAACCTATTGTTAAGTGTGTAGGTATGCAAGAAATCCACACGATATAAATCGTATAACTGACTGAAATGCTTGCAGCAGCCATGCTGTACCTGTATGCCGCGTGTACCATACAGGTATACATGTATAATACGTTATTAGGTACAAAGTATACAAAGGGACCGATCTAAAGATAATAGTTTGCCTTTAACTTCCGCCTTCAGTGTGTATAAAATGAATTTTGACGGTTTTACCTCATGGGGAAAACCCTCTTAATTAGATAATCTAGCCGTAAGTAAAGAAATGTTGACCCATTTGTTTTATGTGAATTTTGACAATAACAAGTTTGGAATCAGTGAGTTAGGATTCAGCAATGATAAACGCTGTTGTAAATACACACTCTTGTTCTTATATGTATTTTTAACGGACAATTCCAAATGAAATCCCTACACCCCGTATGGAAGACATATAACCCATAATCTTCCACACAGGGAGTGTCGATTTTAATAGGAGTCCCACATGCAGGTAACCCCATTTGAAATTTACACTTCCTGTGTCGTAGATTAAGGTAATGTCTTCTATAGGGGGTGTAGGGATTTCAAATGGAATAGCCCAAAACTATTTAATGTAAGATTTCAAATGGAGTCCCCCGTGCAGGTGACTCCATCCGGGGACTCCATTTGGAATTCACACTCTCTGTATGGTATATTAAGGTAATGTCTTCCATATGGGGTGTATGGACTTCAAATAGAATAGCCCAATGCAACTGCAGAGTTGATTAGACATTGCGTATACACCTGTTGAACAACAACATTGTTCCGGATACCAGGTACCAGGTACTTTATCGTAACAGAAATTGAAACTTGAATTGTTTGTACTATCATTGGGCTCTACGCTGTGCCGTTTTGACATTTAGCATGATATTCAAAAGATAGTCTAGCCATGAATTATTTCGATATAATAATTATAATTATAAATTAGTTATGACGGTCTTTGTTTTTAGGGGTTTTTTTTGTATTGCCTATATTATGCTATTGTATACTGTAAGTATTTGCATTCAATTTGCAATATCAACGACTCGGGTTCAATATTTAACTTCGATTTGCATTTTTTAATTTAGCTATATATTTAACCAATCCGTAACAATTTTGTTGTTGTAATACTAGTAATATGCCTTATCACATAAGCCAACACAGGCACATTATCTCATGAACTGGAAGCACGTAGGCTACTAACAGTTCAAAGGTCCAGCGTATAGCAATACATTAAAATATTAAGTTGATGACGTCAATAAATTGTTTTCAAGCCTTGATTTGGAAATGTGTATGGAATTGTCCAAAGTTTAAAAGAATCTGCATTCAACATGTTCAAAGGACACACTCAACTATATGTTGCGTTTTATGCTCAATTAACCCTAACTCTACCCCCACACTTTTTTCAGAATTTGTTCTTCAACCTGGAAAATCGACCATAATATCTCCCGATCCCCCGGGATTTGATCCAGGGACCTCTCGCACCACAGGCAAAGAATTCCCCACTACACCACAGTAAACTATATGGGCTGGGTCCATTTTTTTCATCCAAAATCTTCCACGCCGGGTGGTACCAACGTGCCCAGTCGTGGTATTTTGGGGTAAATATGGTATAGGGTTAGGGTTAAAGATCACTTGCATTATCTGAAAAAAATGTACCTACCATTTTTGGCAATCTTGGCCAACTCCATTATGTCCACTGACGGACCTTTTTCCTTTTGCCAGTTCTCCAAAATGATTACTTCCATTTTAGTTTCATTCGGAATCTTCAAGATGTCATCTTTGATCTCATCTGATGTTGTTTCCCACAACAGAGCTTCAGCATACCTGACGCTTGTCAGTAACAGGCTTTCATCATTGGTTTCTAATGGAATACCGGGAAGTACCTCCTTATCATCTCCTTCTCCGTTCTCTTCATCTCTCTTAGTTACCATCTGCACGTGCAGCGGAAGACGATCCGTCAAGTCTTTGGCTTCAAAGATGGTATCGGTGTCAGATTTTTGGAACTTGCCCTGCATGGTCTCCGGCAGCAAGACATTATCACCGGTGTCTGTTACAACACACTGCAGGAATTTCCCGTCTTCTGGGGTCGTCTTTTGTCGCAATAGTTTCAACCGTTGCTCTGGCTTAACAGTCACTCCATCTATGTCGAGCTCCTCTTTCACAGTAACGAATATAGGGAAATCGGTCGCTAATTCGGCAACCGTTGTGTATGTATGTCCTGCGGGACAGTCGCTAGAAGATAGCTGAAAATTTCCGCTCCAATCCGGTGGCATGAATACTGCACTCTCTTTTCGCCTCGCGGATGATTCCGTTGAGACAGCGATGCTATCTACATTCGCCTTGGTGACCCAGAGGATGTCACCTTTGTGTAATTGAATGTTGTTGTTGTCGCTGTTTTTGGTACCAGAGTATCTGCCACCGCGAATCACTTCCACCGCTAGTGGTAATTTATCTTCATTCTCGCCAACTATTTGGCTGAACAGTTGTGGTTTGGGACGGTCAGAAGCATGCGAAGTGCCTGCTTTCGTACGAAAAACGTTTGAAGCCATTTTTTGTTGCTCATTTGTTACTGCAGTAACGGCTGTAGTTCCTTGTTGGAATTATGTGACAAAATGCCGAAAATATGACAAATGAGCTGGTTCGACCTGCTATTGTTATTTGTTGAATTGAACATACATGTATTGAATAAACAACGCACTGGTTGACACAGTTTTACTAGCTGTGTTAACTACCATGACTAGTGCCATTTCGGGTTTTTTCGATGTATTTCCGCGTTTGGTTGGAATTCAACGGGGCAAACACTGACCGGGAAGTTCATTGTAATTTGTATACTAACAATTGAGATACGAGCAATGATATTATTACCAGATTACCAAAGTCTAAATATAGAGTGCGCGATATCGTTTTAAAGTTCATTCTGATTTTAAATCGTGTAATTTTATAGTGCACGCATATACAATGATTATGATAGTGGCGCAGCGACTGCGATTGGAGGGGGGGGGGGGGGGGGGGGGGGGCGCTCTGGATAAAACCAAGTTTCTGGTGCCCCTTCTCGAAAAATCTGATGACCTAAAAAAATGTATTTGAAATATTTTGTTTATATAAAATGAAATTAAATCCAGAAAAAAAGTAGGCTACATTCAAAGATTTCGAAACAAGATTTTTTTTTCTGGAAAAAAATCCTTTATAACAATAGATTAAACCCAAATTGCTTTTATCTCTGCCATGCGCCATTCTCATAGGAAATCATTGATTTGTATGTGATTACTGTCATAACTCTGTGCTACCTAAACGATAGGTATCTGGATGAATGGGTCTGGACTCTGGAGTGATAACCGCAATTTTCGGGACAAAGGGTGTGAATAGCTGTGAAAAATTAAAGTATTTGCTATACACACTTATTTCAGTGCGTAATCACACACACATCAATGATTTCCTTACCTATAGTGCAACTTTGCTGTTGTTATGCGCGGTCATTGAAACCGCCATAACTGTTAACAAAATCGAATGGATACTTATTAAAATAAGTATCCATTCGATTTTGTTGAATGGGGTATCAAACTGCGGAGAAGAAATTTGCTCATTTAATGTATATCTCAGATTTTTGGTACCGATTACCTATTTTGAATTAGCCAACCTCAAAGCACCTGGTCCGGGACTTTTGTTGCTAGGTGTATATGAAGCTAAGGTAGGCAATTGTCTAGCTTAAGAGAGGTTGTTCCACTCTGATATGGTATTTGCAAAAAAGCTGTATTTATACACATTTTTGGATGCTTTGACTAGTCGGAATTTCTTTGGGTGATATTGTCTAGTAGTCGTTGTAGTTTGACGTTGGACACTTCTCATGGTGTTAAATTTCTTGTGTTAAACTTGGTGTAAGAATAACTCCCATGGGTGTCACTATTCCACACATGCGCACGGGGGTGGGTTATATCGGTTTTTTAACACTTTGGATTGTATATTTTATACATTTGATCTAGTGATTCGATCTGCAACATGCACCATTCCATAATTAAATGGCAAGTAAGAACATTAATTCACAAAAACGTTCAAGTTTGAATGAATTTGAACTGTTGAACAGTGAAATATGTTATTTGCAGGTATTTTATTGTTAAAGTACTTCAACTTATCTAACATTAATATTTTAACACCAGAAGGTGTAAAAAAAAGAAAAAATTAACACCAGAAGGTGTAAAGTTTTTAATGTTTTAACACCAGAAGGTGTAAAATTGTTACTGGTGTTGTCATATTGTAACACCCATTGGTGTTATATTTAACACCAACGTTGTAACACTAGTGATGGTGTCATTTTAACACCAGGTGGTGTGGTCCTATAGTGAATCCGTACTGGTGTTAAATTTAACACCCGTGGTGTTAAATTTAACACCACAGTTTTGCAGTGTATGGGGACATGCCAAAAGTCTCGGACAAGATCAGAGAACGCAGAGCAAGATTTGCTGGACACTGCTTCAGGGGGTCCAAGGAGCTTGTACACAAACTCATACATTGGATTCCAAAGCCATGGAGTAAGAAAGCGTGGCAGACCAGCCCTAACTTACATTGACATACTAAAACGTGATACAGGACTGCAGGTCAGGTGGAAGAAATCAAGACAGCTATGTTGGAAAGGAAGATCTGGAGAGGCATCGTGGTTCGGAAAAATCATCCGCCATAAGTCCAAGTCAAGTCAAGTCATTTGTAATAACGGTTTTAATTAACCGATACGTTTTGTCTATTAGAACTGGTCAAATGAAATAGCACTTAGGAGATATTTGGCTTTCTTATAGCCGTTTACGTCGCATTAAATGGACGTTTGGTTTTCACTGCATATCTAGAAAAGTACAACCACTACTCAGACCGATTTACGATAAGTTTGTAGCTGGGATTCCATGCTACAATTGTGTAATATTTCATAAGACTGGCTTATATAATACTAATAGCACAGTTATGAGGTAGGAAGTAGAACATTGAATGACCCTCGTATATAGACGCGTTTTTAAGGTAAACAAATTTTCGAGAATTGCGTTTAGTTAAAGCGATGTGTTAAAAGTAAAACGCGTGTTTAGCTTAAAACCACGTTTAAATGCGGACGCAAATACGGCCCACAAAGTTTTAAAACTGTAGCAAAACTTTTGAGACACCCTGTATTCGTGATTTGTGAAACAGACAAATTAAAATGAAAACGAAAAATCCAGTGATTTTATTCTCAAATGTAATGTATACAGTAATATTATATTCCCAGTGTCAGCTTGCTTATTATTATTAAATCAATTGACGAAAATCAGTTCCATTACTTTTCCAAGACATCAGAACAGTATTAAATGAAACCCATTTGAACTTGTTGAATCTAATCGTTCCGAATAATTATAATAACACATTTATCAGATAAGACTACAAGCTTACATTATCTACACTTTTCTATTTTATTAATGCATTTCTCATGGGGATTCCAAATATGGTGATGACATTCAACCTGCATGTACATCACAAGTTATCTTATCGGCATGACATCAGTTACAGTGTCTGATACCGACATGTCCATCGGTCTGACATCAGTTACAGTGCCTGATGTTATTCAAGATTTATTAAACAAATGTACATAGCAACCAAAGGCTGAATTGCATACAACCTTACAATAAAAAAAACCCAATTAAATACATACAAATGACACCAATTATAAACAAAGAAAAAGGCAAGCAAATAAAGGCAACAGCCAACAATTATACAGAGTCACTCAACATACCATACACCCTTAAACTGTCAAACCTTGCCTTCCACAACCTGACCATGTACGGGATGGGACTTCTCGCATATCTCTGAGTACGAGCTTTGGGGACTGAGAGGAGGTTAGAGTTACGCAAAGACCTATCCTCCCCTCTTGTCTTAGGCACCCAACTGCGGAATGCAGGAGTATTCAAAAGCTTGTCCATGAGCTGAAGGCAGATTTTCTCACGACGAGACCTGAGGTTGGTGAGCTGACACTGGTCAAGAGCATCTACGTAAGATTCATACTTATTATCTAACATAATTCTGCAAGCACCTGCATGTACATCGGCATGACATCAGTTACAGTGCCTGATATTATTCAAGGTTTATTAAACAAATGTATATAGCAGCCAAAGGCTGAATTGCATACAATCTTACAATAAAATACAATTAAATACATACAAATGACACTAATTATATACAAAGAAAAAGGCAAGCAAATAAAGGCAACAGCCAACAATTATACAGAGTCACTTAACATACCATACACCCTTAAACTTTCGAACCTTGCATTCCACAACCTGTCCATGTACGGGATGGGACTTCTCGCATATCTCCGAGTACGAGCTTTGGGGACTGAGAGGAGGTTAGAGTTACGCAAAGACCTGTCAGTATCCTCCCCTCTTGTCATAGGCACCCAGCTGCGGAATGCAGGAGTCTTCCACGGGGGGGGGGGGGGGGGGGGGGGGGGGGGTGAGCTGACAATGTTCAAGAGCATCTACATAAGATTCATACTTGATCCCTAACATAATTCTGCAAGCACCTGCGAGTACATCGGCATGACATCAGTTACAGTGTCTGATACCTGCATGTACATCGCGAGTATCTTCTTGTCACCGTCGATATCATCATATTAATATATAGATGGTCCGTCAGGCAGACGAGTTGAATTCAGCGGTATAGCTGAGCTATCTCATTCGGACAGCCTGTAAAGTGTACAGTGTTCTCGATTCATTCAAAGCATGATATGGCGGCGTAAGTCATGGAGCGAAGTATTGACGTTTTAAGTCTCTCGACCTGAGCTGACTTCAGTTATATAGTACAGCATTAGGACTCTTCCAATCAGCTAAACAATTCTCACTTATATTCGATCAGACGAGACATCACTTAATGATACTTCCTCTTCATAGCTACCTTGCCTGTAAAATAAAAGCGTTTAATTAAATATCTGAAGAACTTGTATGGTATTTCAAATTACTCAGCTCAAGTAGATTATGTCATGTATAATCTATTTGAAAAACGTTACTCCCTCAGTTGTTTCACGCACTTTTATTATACACAGCAATACACTGTTTAAATTTTTTTAAACATTCAAGCACCCTACTTTTAACTTGGAATATTTAACCTGTTCTTTTGAACAACACTATTTATTCAAAAGTTTCTAACAGCGTTTAGTAATACAACACAAATGTCTATTTCTTCAGACAGCATAAAATCTCTTTTAGAACTTATTTTCAAAACGCGAATTTTCTTAATTTTGTGAGATAGTTCAGGGTTAAGCATTTTTGAGCTACAGCTGACCGACAATTTAGATAATAATTTGATCTGTAAACCAAATTTAAGTTGAGAATCTTCACTGTGTGAAATATAGGACCATTTACTACAGTGCCTGCCAGTTAGAAATTGGGGTTGCTTTGTTTGGTCTCAAACCAACAGAGGGAGCCCTATAACAATCTGACATGGGTTTTACAATTTGCATACTTACAATGGT
>CM069448.1:76780263-76865571 GCA_035610835.1 Ophiura sarsii | reverse complement strand
ATTAAACGCTTTTATTTTACAGGCAAGGTAGCTATGAAGAGGAAGTATCATTAAGTGATGTCTCGTCTGATCGAATATAAGTGAGAATTGTTTAGCTGATTGGAAGAGTCCTAATGCTGTACTATATAACTGAAGTCAGCTCAGGTCGAGAGACTTAAAACGTCAATACTTCGCTCCATGACTTACGCCGCCATATCATGCTTTGAATGAATCGAGAACACTGTACACTTTACAGGTTGTCCGAATGAGATAGCTCAGCTATACCGCTGAATTCAACTCGTCTGCCTGACGGACCATCTATTATGATGATATCGGCTGTGACAAGAAGATACTCGCGATGGTACATGCAGGTATCAGACACTTTAACTGATGTCACGCCGAGGTACATGCAAGTGTGCTTGCAGAATTATGTTAGGGATCAAGTATGAATCTTATGTAGATGCTCTTGAACATTGTCAGCTCACCAACTTGAGCTCAATCATTTATCAGCATCGTTGAACACTGACCGGAAACATCAACAACGATATAGCGAGCGTGTCGTATTTGACTTATCGCCCGCAGCTCGTCGCCCACGCTGTCAAAACTAAACACTGTACTGTACTGCCCTCTATACTACTTGGCTTAAAAGGGTCCGTTACAGTATGAGGAAAGGTGCAGTACATACAACAATTAGTACCCGTAAACGTTGATACCTCGATGCTGTAATGGATACCCCTAAAGTGCGATGCCCCCCCAAAAGTACCCCTTTTTCAGAAAGACGTCGACGACATCGTGTGGTGAAGGACCCTTTTCGACGTTTTTTTTGGACGCGGATACGTACCCGCTTTTGGTATGTTCACTGACCCCCCCCCCCCGGCCCCCCGCGCCCTCCCGTGGAAGACTCCAGCATTCCGCAGCTGGGTGCCTAAGAACAGAAAGAGGGGAGGATAATGACAGGTATTTGCGTAACTCTAACCTCCTCTCAGTCCCCAAAGCTCGAACTCGACTCGAGATATGCGAGAAGTCCCATCCCGTACATGGACAGATTGTGGAATGCAAGGTTCGAAAGTTTAAGGGTGTATGGTATGTTGAGTGACTCTGTATAATTGGTGGCTGTTGCCTTTATTTGCTTGCCTTTTTCTTTGTATATAATTAGTGTCATTTGTATGTATTTAATTGTATTTTATTGTAAGATTGTATTACATTCAGCCTTTGGCTGCTATGTCCATTTGTTTAATAAACCTTGAATAATATCAGGCACTGTAACTGATGTCAGACGTACCGATGGACATGCAGGTATCAGACACTTTAACTGATGTCATGCCGATGTACATGCAGGTGCTTGCAGAATTATGTTAGAGATCAAGTATGAATCTTATGTAGATGCTCTTGACCAGTGTCAGCTCACCAACCTCAGGTCTCGTCGTGAGCAAATCTGCCTCCAGTTCATGGACAAGCTTTTGAAGACTCCTGTATTCCGCAGATGGGTGCCTAAGAGAAGAGGGGTGGATAATGACAGGTCTTTGCGTAACTCTAACCTCCTATCAGTCCCCAAAGCTCATACTCAGAGATATGCGAGAAGTCCCATCCCGTACATGGTCCGGTTGTGGAATGTAGAAGCTTCGAAAGTTTAAGGGTGTATGGTATGTTGAGTGACTATGTATAATTGTTGGCTGTTGCCTTTATTTGCTTGCCTTTTTCTTTGTATATAATTGTCATTTGTATGTATTTAATTAGTTTTTATTGTAAGGTTGTATGCAATTCAGCCTTTGGCTGCTATGTACATTTGTTTAATAAACCTTGAATAATATCAGGCGCTGTAACTGATGTCAGACCGATGGACATGCAGGATCAGACACTTTAACTGATATCATGCCGATGTACATGCAGGTGCTTGCAGAATTATGTTAGAGATCAAGTATGAATCTTATGTAGATGCTCTTGACCAGTGTCAGCTCACCAACCTCAGGTCTCGTCGTGAGCAAATCTGCCTCCAGCTTATGGACAAGCTTTTGAATACTCATGCATTCCGCAGCTGGGTGCCTAAGAGAAGAGGGGTGGATAAGGACAGGTCTTTGAGTAACTCTAACCCCCTCTCAGTCCCCAAAGCTCGTACTCGGAGATATGCGAGAAGTCCCATCCCGTACATGATAAGGTTGTGAATGTATAAGCTTCAAAAGTTTAAGTTTAAGTTTAAGTTTATGGTATGTTGAGTGACTATGTATAATTGTTGGCTGTTGCCTTTATTCGCTTGTCTTTTTCTTTGTATATAATTGGTGTCATTTGTATGTATTTAATTGTTTTTTAATTGTAAGGTTGTATGCAATTTAGCCTTTGGCTGCTATGTACATTTGTTTAATAAATCCTTGAATAACATCAGACACTGTAACTGATGTCAGACCGATGGACACGCCGGTATCAGACGCTGTATCTGATGTCATGCCGATAAGATAACTTGTGATGTACATGCAGGTTGATGCATTAATAAAATAGAAAAGTGTAGATAATGTAAGCGTGTAGTCTTATCTGATAAATGTGTTATTATAGTTATTCGGAACGATTAGATTCAACAAGTTCAAATGGGTTTCATTTCATACTGTTCTGATGTCTTGGAAAAGTAATGGAACTGATTTTCGTCAATTGATTTAATAATGATAAGCAAGCTGACACTGGGAATATGATAAACACAACACCAAAAGTAAGTCCCCCCCTAAACAATTCGTCATAACATCGCAAGATAAAACATTTTACCAATAAAACTTAGTTAGAAATAATCCTATGACTGTTTCCTAAGTGGTGTTTGAAAATGAAAGATGTCCATGACTTATTGGCTGAATAAGCTCAAAAATAAGACAAAAACTGCCCTTCTCAAAAGTCACAACTCACTATGCTAATAATATCTGAGCCAAGAATGGGATTTACATGGCTGAATGATCATGAATTGATTACACATTACAGTAAATCTTGCTCAGCCACGGGTACTTTTCCATTAGTGAGAAGCAATTCATAAACTTTTGTGACTTTTGAGAAGGGCAGTTTTTGTCTTCCATTTGAGCTCATTCAGCCATGAATTAATGGAAATCTTTCATTTTCAAACATCGCTTAGGAAACAGTCATAGGATTATTTCTAACTAAGTTTTATTGGTAAAATGTTTTATCTTTCGATGTTATGACGAATTGTTTAGGGGGAATTACTTTTGGTGTTGTGTTTATTATTGTATACATTACACATTTGAGAATAAAATCACTGGATTTTTCGTTTTCATTTTAATTTGTCTGTTTCTCAAATCACAAATACAGGGTGTCTCAAAAGTTTTGCTACAGTTTTAAAACTTTGTGGGCCGTATTTGCGTCCGCATTTAAACGTGGTTTAAAGCTAAACACGCGTTTTACTTTATACACATCGCTTAACTATAAACGCAATTCTCGAAAATGTGTTTACTTTAAAAACGCGTCTATACGCGCGAGGGTCATTCAATACCTATCTACTTCCTACCTCATAACTGTGCTATTAGTATTATATAAGCCAGTCTTATGAAATATTACACAATTGTAGCATGGAATCCCAGCTACAAACTTATCGTAAATCGGTCTGAGTAGTGGTTGTACTTTTCCAGATATGCAGTGAAAACCAAAGAAAGCCAAATATCTCCTATAAGTGCTATTCATTGACCAGTTCTAATAGACAAAACGTCCCTATCGGTTAATTAAAACCGTTCTAAATTACAAATATCTCTTGAAAAGACTATAAACAATAAAAGTGACTGATTTCTTGGGAACAAAATGCCCTGTATTTAGCCAGAACCAGACCAGGACATCCATTAATACTAACCCTACCCTAGAGAACCGCTGCAAAAGTCATATTCGCTTTTCATAAGAACTATAGGGATCTTCATTGTACAGGACTAAATGGATAGATTTCAATTCTCTCAAAGAGAACGTTTTCTATCACTATCTACCCAGGCGCGTGCTCAGGGGGGGGGGGGGGGCTTTGGGGGTTCAAGCCCCCAGGTCCCCAGAGGGTAAAAAAAAGAGGGGAGAGAGGGGAGGAGAGGAGAGAAGGAGGGGAGGGAGGAGAGGAGGAGGAGGGGAAGGGAGAGGAGGAATGGAGGGGGAGGAGGAGGAATGGGGGAGGAGAGGCCGGGAGCTTTTATTAATGTCTCTCACTTTATCTCTACCAGGCGCGTACCGCGGCATGTGAGCCAGGGGGGGGGGGGGGGGGGGGGGGGGGCAAGTATATGTCGTCCCGACAGTGGCGTAAATTTTCGTAAACTAAAAGGTTGCCCCAATTTTTTTCCCAGTCAGTCACCTCGTGAATTTCACGTAAGTGGGGGGGGGGGGGGGGGGGGGGGGGGGGGGGGGGGGGGGGCTTTGGGGTCGCACGGTCACAAAATGTCGCACGGTCACAAAAGGTTGCACGGTCACAAAATTTCGCAGTCCAAATAGCACAACAGTCAACAAATAATGCCCAATCCTCAGTGTTATCTGGCCTAGGCCCTATTTTTTTTTCTTATGCGAATTTAGCGTCCCGGTATTGCGAATTTAGCGTCCCGGTATTTGGAGCCAGGGGGGGGGGGGGGGGGGGGGGCAACTTGCCCCCCCCCCCCCCATGCCCCCCCGGTCGGTACGCCACTGATCTCTACGTCTCTGAACCATGTGAGTGTTTTATAACGAAAGTAAATATTGATAGCAAGGAGAGTTTTAGGTCATCCAGGCAAGTTAAAACCCAACAGCTTGGAGTAAAAAATAGCAAGGAAGATAAGGAGGAAGGGTAACGAGCATAGACAACGCATATTTGTCACGGTGGGGTTACAGTGGCGTATCCAGGGGGCAGCAGGCCATCCCCCCCCCCCCATTGAAAAAAGGGTAAAAAAAAAGGAAGAGAAGAAGGAGGAAGAGGAGAAGGAGGAAGAGGATAAGAAGGAGGAAGAGAAGGAGGTAGGGGGAAGAGGAAGAGTCCCGGGGAAGAGTAGGGACATATGCGGCGCAAATGGGGGGTGGGGGTTATGGGGTCCCCATAATTTTAATGCGAGGGACGTTAAAAAAACGTTAAACTAGACCTTTTTAGTGTTAAAAATGCCAATTTTTGAGCGCTTTGCACGTATTAGTTTCAATGTTTCAATATTCAAGCTTAACAAGAGGGCTTCGGGAACGTTTTTTCTGGACCATTTTAGTTCAAAAACTGGTTTTTTTTTGCTCGATTCGCGCTCACTTTTTCAATAGGTTTCAACATTATAATGGGTCTCAAAACACACCAAATATTCTAAATATTATGTTTGGACGTTAACTGGACCATTTAAGTGTTATAAATGCCAATTTTGCGCGCTTTGTTATTTAAGCTTAACAAGGTGGCTTCAGGACAGTTTTTCATGACCAATTTTAGTTCTTATCATACTGGACCATTAGTGTTAGAAATGCATTTTTCGCTTCGCGCGCGTATTAATTTCAATATTTTATTATTCAAGCTTATGCACTTAGGGAGAAAGCCACCTTGTTAAACAAGGTGGCTTTCAGGACAGTTTTCCATGACCATTTTAGTTAAAACTCACGAATTTTGCGCACTCCGCGGATCCGCGTGCATATTTTCTACAGGTTTTAACATTATTATGACCCTCCACACCAGAAATTGTAAATATTATGTGGGGGACGTTATTATCATACTGGACCATTAGTGTTAGAAATGCCATTTTTGCGCGCGGATATTTCATTATTGAACTTTAACAAGATGGCTTCAGGACAGTTTTTCATGGCCCTTTTAGTTCAAAAACTCCCAAATTTTGCGCGATCCGCGCGCATGTTTTCTAGAAGTTTTTATATTATAATGGCCCTCAAACCACACCAATTTCTCTATACTATATATTATGTGGGGGCGACAAAAACGTCATACTGTACCTGTTTAGTGTTTTAACACTAAAAAAACAAAATCACAATTTTTGCGAATTGGTTTCAATGTTTATTCAAGCTTTATAACAACATGTTTCAGGAACGTTTTCCGGACCATTTTATTTAGTAAAATATACATTTTGGCGCGTTTCGAGCGAATTGGTTTCATTTCTTTTTTTTCAAGCTTAAACAAAATGGCTTCATGAACGTTTTTCAGAACCATTTTAGTATTAAAATAACAATTATTTGCACAAATTATTTTCAATGTTTTATTATTCAAGCTTAACAAGATTGCTTCAGGAACGTTTTCAGGACCATTTCAGTGTACGCGCGAATTAGTTGGAATGTTTTATTATTCAAGCTTAACAAGATGGCTTCAGGAACGTTTTTTTAACCTTTCTTTTTACAATAGCCATTTTTTAAAAATATTTTGTTATTCAATTCGAACAAGACTCGCGTATGTTTCACTGTTTATTTATTATTCAAGCTTAACATGATAGCTTTAGGAACGTTTTTCTAAACCTTTATTTTTACAATAGCCAATTTTTTCGCGCTCCGCGGGAATTATTTTTTACTTTGTATTATTCAATTTCAACAAGATGGCTTCTTAAACGTTTTCTGAACTTTTTTAGTGTTAAAATATACATCTTTTGCGCGCTACGCATTAGTTTCACTGTTTATTTATTATTCAAGCTTAACAAGATGGCTTCAAGAACGTTTTTCTAACCTTTTTTTTTTTTAAACATTTTTTTTGCGCGCTCCGTGCCTATTATTTTTATACTACTTTGTTATTCAATTGGAACAAGATGGCTTCTGAAACGTTTTCTGGAACTTTTTAGTGTTAAAATAGACATTTTTGGCGCGCTACGCGCAAATTAGTTTCACTGTTTAATTATCAGTCAAGCTTTACCAACATGGCTTTAGGAACGGTTTGTTAAACCTTCCTTTTACGATAGCCAATATTTTCGCGCTACGCGCAAATCCTTTTTTATTTAATCGCAATTTCAAATTTCAACGCCGTGTTGTTTGTTTTTTCAAAATTGAAGGGGAAAAAAAAAATCCAAATTTGAATGATATTGATAATAAGCCAATATTGATTGGAATTGAAGTTAAGGCTTTTCAATAAAATATTGGTCAAAATTACACACCAAATCGCACCGAATGGGTTCGAAAATTCAAAACAAACAAAAAATTCTAAGGTGGGCACACCCCCCCCCCCCCACCGCGCGAACCAATGAAATTTGTTTTAAGCCCCCCGGGTAAAAATATCCTGCGCACGCCTATGCTACCTGATTGACTATTCTAAAGGTTGTATGGAAAACTCATAAATTGACTGTCATGTTAAGATTTAACATTCGAGGCATCACTGTGACTTGTAACGACGAAAATTTGACTGAATAGAAGTATTCCAGTTCTCTAATGGGGTAGCATTACACTTGACTTGATATTATAATATTTCCAAGCCTACTAAGGTTAATATTGCCTACGATCTGATTTATTCATGATAATACAGTATTATATTCAGAAGACCTCCATTGTTTTCTATTGTCAGTATTTAAATCGGGCAGTTTGATCTAATCATGCAATACGGAGAGAAAACGAAAAAACATGTGTTTTTCTTTAGGGTATTTTCCATGTCCGTTGTCCAAAAGCTCTCTCTGGCTTTAATCTCATCATAACAAAAGTAAAACGGGTATCAATTAGCATTTATTATACATGTGTAGCTATGAGTCAGAGCTATAATCATGAAAAGTGTCATGAGGCTGACATTCATATTAGCGATGTTATGAGTTAGGAGGTAGAACTTATTGAATGACCCTCGTAAATAAAAACTCACTGAAAAGTGTCTAACTTTTATGGGTAGGGGTTAACGCGCGTTTAACTAAACTCGTACCAATTTTACGTCTTGAATGATTACTCAACCGTGCCTGGTTCAAGCTGACGTGCAGATCGTGTTGTCTTAAAAACATTCGTGCATTTGAGGAATTTTGTCGATATCTATTGGAACCCATTTGGACCGCAATAAATTGAATACCCGTATACAGTGAACGAACGACCAATCTAGGGACGAGATTTGCGGAGTTTCAAATCGGGTTTTGTTAAACACGTCGTGTGAAAGATAAACTCGTGTTTAACATGTTTAATTAAGACACGAGTTTATTATAGTTAGACCCGGTTTTAAGCTAAAACGCATCTAGCACGAGTCTGAATAGGGCCCTGTATCCGGTAACAGAATTCGCAGTAAAACTGAAAACATATAACACTCGCCATAGATTTAGCGGTATCAAAAATGAAAAATTGTGAGCACATTTCTTGAATGTTTGCTCTTAAGCTAGACAATTGCCTACCATAGCTTCATATACACCTAGCAACAAAATTACCGGACCAGGTGCTTTGAGGTTGGCTAATTCAAAATAGGTAATCGGTACCAAAAATCTGAGATATACATTAAATGAGCAAATTTCTTCTCCGCAGTTTGATACCTCATTCAACAAAATCGAATGGACTTATTAAGTTATGGCGGTTTCAATGACCGCGCGTAACAACAGCAAAGTTGCACTAGGTATAGGAAATCATTGATTTGTGTGTGATTACGCACTGAAATAAGTGTGTATAGCAAAGACTTTCATTTTTCACAACTATTCACACCCTTTGTCCCGCAAATTGCGGTTATCACTCCAGACCCATTCATCCAGATACCTATAGGTGGCTCGTTCAGATAGTACAGAGTTATGACAGTAATCACATACAAATCAATGATTTCCTATGAGAATGGCGCAGAGATAAAAGCAATTTGGTTTAATCTATTGTTATAAAGGATTTTTTCCAGAAAAAAAATCTTGTTTCGAAATCTTTGAATGTAGCCTTCTTTTTTCTGGATTTAATTTCATATTATATAAACAAAATATTTCAAATACATTTTTTTAGGTCATCAGATTTTTCGAGTAGGGGCACCGGAAACTTGGTTTTATCCAGAGCGCCCCCCCCAATCGCAGTCGCTGCGCCATTATTTTACAGTGTGTCCCAAAAACTGGGTTCAAAAGTTTGCGAGCTTATAACTAAAACAGTAGGAATCATGGATAGTTTATATTTAGGGATTTTAAACAAAATATACTTGACCTTAATTGGTTAAATTCTGTAATTAATCCAATATAAACTTTTTGAGATACAAAGATTTTAATAGAGCGTGGTCAAAACCCATTTGTCCCACTTTTTAAGGAACACCCCGATGTGTTGCAATTGCGTATTGTAGTGACTTCATCCAAGTTTTGCCTTTGCATTCATTATTTACAAAGACTTGGGCAGTAAACAAAATTATCTTGGTCATATTGCAATAATACAAGTTCATTATTTACATAAACATTAAAAAAAAAAGGTTCTTTGTTATAGTCCGAGTTATTGTTCAGTTCTTTCGGAGAATAAACCCCATGCCGGGAATACTCACATAGCGCACAGTTTCATGGTTTATTCCTTAAATCGGGACAAATGGGTTCTGACCACGCTCTATTCAAATCTTTGTATTTCAAAAAGGGCTAATTGGATTGGTCTCCGAATTCACCCAATTAAGGTCAAGTATATTTTATTTGATATCTTTAAATATAAACTATCCATGATTCCTACTTATATCGTTATAAGCTCGCAAACCTTTTGAACCCAGTTTTTTGGGACACGCTGTATATGCGTGCACTATAAAATTACACGATTTAAAAATCAGACTGAACTTTAAAACGATATCGCGCACTCTATATTTAGACTTTGGTAATAATATCATTGCTCGTATCTCAATTGTTAGTATACAAATTACAATGAACTTCCCGGTCAGTGTTTGCCACGTTGAATTCCAACCAAACGCGGAAATACATCGAAAAAACCCGAAATGGCACTAGTCATGGTAGTTATCACAGCTAGTAAAACTGTGTCAACCAGTGCGTTGTTTATTCAATACATGTATGTTCAATTCAACAAATAACAATAGCAGGTCGAACCAGCTCATTTGTCATAGTTTCGGCATTTTGTCACATAATTCCAACAAGGAACTACAGCCGTTACTGCAGTAACACATGAGCAAAAAAAATGGCTTCAAACGTTTTCCGTACGAAAGCAGGCACTTCGCATGCTTCTGACCGTCCAAAACCACAACTGTTCAGCCAAATAGTTGGCGAGAATGAAGATAAATTACCACTAGCGGTGGAAGTGATTCGCGGTGGCAGATACTCGGGTACCAAAAACAGCGACAACAACAACATACAATTACACAAAGGTGACATCCTCTGGGTCACCAAAGCGAATGTAGATAGCATCGCTGTCTCATCATCCGCGAGGCGAAAAGAGAGTGCAGTATTCATGCCACCGGATTGGAGCGGGAAATTTCAGCTATCTTCTAGCGACTGTCCCGCAGGACATACATACACAACGGTTGCCGAATTAGCGACCGATTTCCCTATATTCGTTACTGTGAAAGAGGAGCTCGACATAGATGGAGTGACTGTTAAGCCAGAGCAACGGTTGAAACTATTGCGACAAAAGACGACCCCAGAAGACGGGAAATTCCTGCAGTGTGTTGTAACAGACACCGGGGATAATGTCTTGCTGCCGGAGACCATGCAGGGCAAGTTCCAAAAATCTGACACCGATACCATCTTTGAAGCCAAAGACTTGACGGATCGTCTTCCGCTGCACGTGCAGACGGTAACTAAGAGAGATGAAGAGAACGGAGAAGGAGATGCCGATAAGGAGGTACTTCCCGGTATTCCATTAGAAACCAATGATGAAAGCCTGTTACTGACAAGCGTCAGGTATGCTGAAGCTCTGTTGTGGGAAACAACATCAGATGAGATCAAAGAAGACATCTTGAAGATTCCGAATGAAACTAAAATGGAAGTGATCCTTTTGGAGAACTGGCAAAAGGAAAAAGGTCCGTCAGTGGACATAATGGAGTTGGCCAAGATTGCCAAAAATGGTAGGTACATTTTTTCAGATATATGCAAGTGATCTTTAACCCTAACCCTATACCATATACCCCAAAATACCACGATCGACTGGGCACGTTGGTACCACCCGGCGTAGAAGTTTTTGGATGAAAAAAATGGACCCAGCCCATATAGTTTACTGCGCAAACTAGCCTTGGCAGCCGTGGTGTAGTGGGGAATTCTTTGCCTGTGGTGCGAGAGGTCCCTGGATCAAATCCCGGGGGATCGGGAGATATTATGGTCGATTTTCCAGGTTGAAGAAAAAATTCTGAAAAAAGTGGGGGGGGGGGGGTAGAGTTAGGGTTAATTGAGCATAAAACGCAACATATACTTGAGTGTGTCCTTTGAACATGTTGAATGCAGATTCTTTTAAACTTTGGACAATTCCATACACATTTCCAAATCAAGGCTTGAAAACAATTTATTGACGTCATCAACTTAATATTTTAATGTATTGCTACGCTGGACCAACTGTTGCTGGACCTTTGAACTGTTAGTAGCCTACGTGCTTCCAGTTCATGATATAATGTGCCTGTGTTGGCTTATGTGATAAAGGCATATTACTAGTATTACAACAACAAAATTGTTACGGATTGGTTAAATAGCTAATAAATTAAAAAATGCAAATCGAAGTTAAATATTGAACCCGAGTCGTTGATATTGCAATTTGAATGCAAATACTTACAGTATACAATAGCATAATATAGGCAATACAAAAAAAACCTAAAAACAAAGACCGTCATAACTAATTTATAATTATAATTATTATATCGAAATAATTCATGGCTAGACTATCTTTTGAATATCATGCTAAATGTCAAAACGGCACAGCGTAGAGCCCCAATGATAGTACAAACAATTCAAGTTTCAATTTCTGTTACGATAAAGTACCTGGTACCTGGTATCCGGAACAATGTTGTTGTTCAACAGGTGTATACGCAATGTATAATCAACTCTGCATTGGGCTATTCTATTTGAAGTCCATACACCCCATATGGAAGACATTACCTTAATATACCATACAGAGAGTGTGAATTCCAAATGGAGTCCCCGGATGGAGTCACCTGCACGGGGGACTCCATTTGAAATCTTACATTAAATAGTTTTGGGCTATTCCATTTGAAATCCCTACACCCCCTATAGAAGACATTACCTTAATCTACGACACAGGAAGTGTAAATTTCAAATGGGGTTACCTGCATGTGGGACTCCTATTAAAATCGACACTCCCTGTGTGGAAGATTATGGGTTATATGTCTTCCATACGGGGTGTAGGGATTTCATTTGGAATTGTCCGTTAAAAATACATGTAAGAACAAGTGTGTATTTTACAACAGCGTTTATTATTGCTGAATCCGGACTCACTGATTCCAAACTTGTCATTGTCAGTATTTACATAAAACAAATGGGTCAACATTCCTTTACTTATACTTACGGCTAGATTCTCTAATTAAGAGGGTTTTCCCCATGAGGTAAAACCGTCAAAGGTTCATTTTATATACACTAAAGGCGGAAGTTATAGGCAAACTATATATTATCTTTAGATCGGTCCCTTTGTATACTTTGTACCTAATAACGTATTATACATGTATACCTGTATCATATGGTACACACGGCATACAGGTACAGCATGGCTGCTGTAAGCATTTCAGTCAGTTATACGATTTATATCGTGTGGATTTCTTGCATACCTACACACTTAACAATAGGTTGTCAAAAATGACCCCTTTTCAGAGTCAACTATGCACCGACTGAAAAAGGGTAAAATAACATTACCCCTTTTTGTTTCAAATGACCATGAAAAGAGTTAAAACGACTAGAAAAAGAACCCCTTTTCAGTCGGTGCATATAGTTGACCCTGAAAAGGGTAATTTTTAAGTGTGATATGACATTCAATTCTACTTTTGGGTCCAAATAAATTCTTTATTGCAATATTATGCATAGCATATCTTTGCTTTGAAAATAATATATTTGGGTTTGATAACAGCACTGAATAACGGAAACAATTGAAACTTTTGTCCATACATACCCCCCCCCCCCCCTCTAAAACGGGAAATTTCACATGATAAGTGCTAAATAATACAATTTCACCGTCCAAGGTCACTCTATTTGATTCATTCAACACTAGGATACTACATTTAGAATACAGGGTGAATCAAAAATAAAATTGTGCTCGATTTGAAACGGCCATTTTACCTTGATGCGTGCATTGAACCATATAATTGTTGTTGTCTGTATAATGCGTTATTAATCTTGTATATCCTCCCAAAAGATAAAAGTAATCGACTGATAAATAAGCAAACTGATAAGCTTTATAAGCTGACCGCGTTTTTCGCCATTTGGGTTTGATAACCAGGGCCGTCAGCAACTTTTGCCCAAGGGGGGTGCGTTTTCACGATTTTTTACCGGAAAGGGGGGGGGGGGGTGCGTTTTCACGATTTTTTACCGGAAAGGGGGGGGGGGGGGGAGGGGGGTGCGTTTTCACGATTTTTTACCGGAAGTAGTAGTATGACGTCAGAGTGTTAGTGCTGCAGCACGCTGACAATGCGAGCGCCTCTAACGCGAAGCCAATAACGGGTGGGGTCCAGGGGCGAAGCCCCCGGAAGCTCTGAGCATTACAGCGAATTTAGGACACAATTTCATGTATCTTGCCATCGTTGACCCCATTTTCCATTCATAAAACAACATGTTACCCTAAAAAAAAAGAATTAAAAAAAAAGAAGAGATTTTCAAGGGGGGTGCGTCCGCACCCAACGCACCCCCCCCCCTTCTGACGGCCCTGATAACAGCACTGAATAACGTAAACAATTGATTTTTTTGTTGTCCATACACCCCTCTAAACGGCATATTTCACATGATAAGTGCTACATAATACAATTTCACCGTCCAAGGTCACTCTATTTTAAGGGGGCTGTGTACCTTTTTTCAATTATAGACCAAAGAGTGCCATTTTTTTTTTTTAACCTCCAAAATCATGAAAATCACATTTTTGGCACTTTTTGGTCAATAATTCAAAAAATAATAAAGTTTTCAACAAAAAAAACCCCGATTCCTTAGGAATAAAATAAAACTAGTATCACAAAATTTGACAAAATATATTTTGAGTTATCTTTTCAGAACCTAAAATGGGTCAAAAAACGTGTTTTTTACCTTGATTTTTTTTATAATTTTCTCCAAAATGGTCAATTTTATGATCATGGTTGAATTTTATTGAACCCATTTTTGCAAAAAAATGAATACTTTTATATAGATTGAATGAATAATTTTGTGATTTTCTCGAAAAATCCATATTTTGGATTCTCTGATCCATTTCCTTCCAAAAATGTTTACTTTTATATGCATTTGATTAATAGTTCAATAATTACAACACTCACAAAATTAAAAAATCAAATCAAAAACTTCCTTGATCCCCCTTAACAACGCTTTATACAGACAACACAAATTCCATGGTTCAATGCACGCATCAAGGTCAAATGGTCAAATCGTGCACAATTTATTTTGATTCACACACACTTTGGCCGGTTTATTATTTCAGTACGGGTAATATCACTTGATGGTTAATATCATCACATCGAGGGCAGGCACTGATTTGAAATCTGATCATTGTCACACACATAGTTCTATGCTGTAGAACCATGTTACCTGGTTTGTGCAGGTTTTTGCCGCTAGAAAACTTAACGGTAAATAGCGTTATTTGGCTGTTTCTACTGGGCAATTACCGTTAGGTTGCCCAGTAGAAACACGCTCTATGAAAAGATCCGTTACCACAAAAACGACGGGGGTCAGAATTTTTAAAGTGTGGCATCCGCATGAGTGTAACACCTGAAAACACATGGACTGTCACAAATATATAGGATATCAAAGAATCGGGACATGAAATGTGACATTTACCGAAGAATGACCCTTAGGCCTATAATATGCCATCTATCTAAACAAGGTAAAAATGTTTAATTTCATTTTTTGAGAAATCTCTCTGTGCCCCTTTAAAAGGTCCAGTATGAAGTTTTTAACATCCCCTACATAATAGTTACGGTGGTTCGAGACCCGTTATAATGTTGAAACATGTAGGGCAAAAAAAAAAATCAGTCTTTGAATTTCAATGATCCAGAAAAACGTTCCTGAAGCTATCTTTTGCCAATTTTTGAACGACATGAGAAAAATGACTATTTCCAGGCATCTTTTTCCTTAAAAAGTGGCACAACGCTTGATTTCGTTGGATTGAGAAGAGCGGCAAATACAATAAAACATAACAGCATTCGAAAGCCAACTACATTATATAAATATCGCAGCAAAATACTGAGTAATCAATGAGGGCAATAACGTGGAACACGTGCACCCATCATAAGCAACAAGGACATCACCCTGCAGAGTGTAGACATTGAAAGAAACTCCCTGGTATACATGAGAACAGACAGTGGGTAACTCCTCTTTTCGTATCAACCTGGTACTTCCGGGTCCAATCAATAATTTTGCGGTTACATTTTTGATAAGTCTCAGTATCGGTTTGTATACGCTTCAAATTGAAATACCGAAAACGACATAGCGAACAATGCACCCGTAATATTAGAACGAGTGTTAATGCTCTCTCGCACGTTAACACACATGTGTGACACATCGTAGTGCCACATCAACGAAACGGTCCAGTTCTGTCTTGTTTTGTCCTTTTTGTAACCATCGAAAACCGTAAAATCATATCAATATGAGTTGGGATAGCTACATAGATTCCCTTGTCGGATACAGTGCTGGACCTGATGGCAGTCTACATATTGACAAAGGCTGTATAATTGGGCAGGATGGATCGAAGTGGACCACGGATGGGCATGCGAAGGCGGTGAAGCTTACAGCAACGGAGGCGGCTAACCTCGCAAGATGTTTTAAAGCTAAAGATTTCAGCTCTTTACAGGGCGGTGGAATAAACGCTGAAGGAACAAGATACCTGTTTTTAAGGGATGATGAAGGCGCGGTTTATGGAAAGAAGATGGGCTTGGGAGCCATCACAATGCAGGGCACAAAAACGGCTGTCGTAGTCGGGCACTGCCCTGAAGGTGGGCAGCAAGGAATCTGCAACAAAGTTGCTTTAATGGTAGACTATCTAAATAGTCTCAACATGTAAACAGTTTTTGTATCTCTGAACCTTAAGCAGAATGTAGCTGCTATAAACTCTTTGACAATCCTGATCAATCATTTCAAGAATCATCGTCATATATTTGCTAGACCACGGACCCGGCCCGGTGGATAGACGGACTGACTGAGCATGGGATGGATTGTGAAAGTTCCGCTTCCATAAAACTGTCGCACCGTCCGTCCAGTGATCTCGGAATCGATCTAAATTAAAGAACTAAATCAATAACTAAATCATCCCCATTGATTTGTGATGGAAATGACATTTATAAAAATTCATTTAAAAAGGAAAAGAGGCCGTCATATAAATTAAAAAAAACAGACAGCAGAGTGTGATAAAGGCCGAACACAAACAATTCAACCAGCATGCTATAGGCTTTTTAAGCCTGGCTCGAGCAATTTGCTTGAGTCTGGTCCCTTCAGGACCCAAGCGTGTGTCTGTACGGACCGACCGTGTAAACAAACAAACAAACAAACAAACAGTGGTTATGTCATAAGTTTTATTTATCAATATAACATGATCATGAATGGAAATCGCTAATTTATGTTAATAATACTATAAAGAGTCAGGACAATGTTGAAGAATAAAACATTAAAGGCTTTTGGAATCAAGTATGTTACAACTTAAAGCTGGTCTACCAAGTTGGCATTTTACCAAAGACGAATTGTTCATCACCTATCACTTGGTGCACTATTTGACAAAGTTACAATTTCTCCATTGGACTGTCAGACATGTCTGACTGTCCAATGGAGAAATTGTAACTTTATCAAATCCGCAAGGACCTGGGTATGTCTAGAATCCCAAAATGGTACCTTGCCTTTAAAATGTTACTTTGTTTCTGATAATGCTTAAAAGTATAGTATGTGATCTTATATGAATATTTTGTTTTTATAGAAAGTAGATTTTCTTGCAGATTTACATTTCTGATCATAAATCGTGAATATATTCTAGACAAGTTTATAAATCTATATGATTCTTTTCACTTGAAAATATGTGTTTTTATGGTTTTTAAGGGTTGAAAACAGTTTGGTTGCGCGAACAGTTTAAATGTTGTCTATCAAATATGATTTTGATTATGATTGTTTCGCTCTGTAACTTGGAACATATTAATGATATTTATAAAATGTACATGTAAATCTGCAAGAAAGTCTAGTTAAAAAATATTCAAAAATACGAGGGGGTATCAAAAGTTCTTGAAATCACCCAGAAGTGAAGGAGCTATATCGATGAAATTTTGTCAGTGTAATCGCTGGTCCTTAAAAACATTATGGTGCAAAAATGGTCACACACGTATGTTTACTTTTTATACAGGTGGCGCTAGATGCCAAGGCCATGTAAATCAATGACGTCTTCCAACGGTGATGTGTACATGGCAAATTATAATGGTCTAATAACTGATTCTTGTAGGACGCCTTCCAGAAGAATATTAGGCTCAGATTTTGTTTTAAATTTTGTCATTTGTCACTCGTGGTCTCAATTTATCTCTGTAAATGACATCATTTCTAAACCTCATACTCCTCTGGAAGGCTACCCACAAGGATTCGTTTTTGGACCATTATCGTTTACCATGTACACAGCACCGTTGGGAGACGTCATTAGTTGACATGGCCTTAGCATCTAGCGCCACCTGTGTAAGTGGTAAACATACTTATGAGACCATTTTTGCACCATAATGTTTTTAAGGACCAGTGATTACACAGACAAAATTTCATCGATAGAGCTCCTTCACTTCTGGGTGATGTCAAGAACTTTTTGATACCCCCTCGTAGAGTGAATTCCCTGGAAAGATTCTGTAATATTATTATTTAGAGAATAAAACATACACGACTCCAAATATGGTACAGCCTATACATTATAAGACCATCGTCTATAGCAAAACAGCTAAGAACTATGTTTTATTCTCATTCTTATTTAGTTTATTGGTTATTTTGAACTTTTATCATAAAAAACCGCAGTTTGTTAGATTTATTTTAAACAAACAACGACAAATTTCCCCCTTTATAAAATCGGCGAATCCAGCCAGCTGTTTTCCAACATCCTGCTTCAAATTAATCGCGTTCTTTAGCACACGCGCACCTGTCATCGCTGCGTTATACCCACAACGCACACGGCGGCGACTTTGTGTAGGGCACGCTAACGCGATGACGCGTTGATCATACGCGCTGAAGGTATTATTTTTCGAATGAATTAAACCCCGCCCCAAACCGTGCACCATTGTCTCATAATGCATGGGCGTGTCGGCTGAAAATCAGCCAAAAACCAATCAAATTGCCTGCTGACATCTCAAACCACACCCACTATATAAGAATACATAATACTGTCTTAAATTAAAAACGTCCAAGCCCAATCAGTGGGATCCAAGGAGTTGGTTACCCTTTGTTGTCATATTTTAAAGATTGTTAAATCTCCACAGTACGAGTATAAAACTACAAGCTATTATTTTGAAATAGTAATATATAGAAGTGATACATAAAAGTGTATAGAATTTGGTTGATTATGAGTGAAAACATTAGGCAGAGTAATAGCTTTTTATACAGGTTTATTGAATAATATACAGTGTACAAGAGCAATAAAAAAATAAGAGTCATAATGAACAAGCATTGAAGTTTAGATGCAGTTTTCATATGGTATCATGTTTATATGAAGGTTGGCAAGTACTGCGTGAAGAGTAAAAAATGTATTATGTGGCTGAACTAGTTAACTCAAAGAGCAGGCATGCATTTTGTTGAAAAAATAGGAAACATTTTTAATGTACAAAAGAATTGTCCAAATATACCCAAAGGCTATGTCCTGAAGCGAACATGAGTTTTGCAGGGGGTTGCGGGAGTGTTTAATAATGGGGCAGCGCCCCCCTTTAGATTTATTTTGTTTTGTTTTTAAAATTGGATTTAAAGAATGTACAAATTAGGAAATTGTCATGCCTGAAAGAGGTACAAATAGTAGTGTCAATGGAAAAATAAATTCAGAAATAGAATGTACTACGCTAAATAAAGAACCATAAGAATTTGGTGATTGTTCGACATGTAAATAGTAAATATGTTGATACATACTTAAAGGGACATTAAGTGGTGCTGAAAATTTTAAATGTTTAAAAATTTACTTCAGAATTCAAGATGAACATTAAAAATTGCCATTATTGTTATTTCTACCAACAAAAACACAGCAAAACTTGATTAAAACAATATCATCGCTATTTATTGAAAAACGCCCTCTATGCAAATATGGTTCGCGTTATGTATCACGCGTACATGGGGATATACTGTCGGACGTAAAATGCTCGTCGCGGCTGTACGAGCATTTTTGAATCGACGTTTTCTTGTACAGAGAGGGCTGATTTTTCTTAATCCTTATAGGTGTAAGTTCATACATGTAATACAATTATAAAAATATACTAATCCCAGTTTTATCATAATTGAGGGCGCAGCCTCCAACACATCTCTTAGTGTGCCTTTAATTGAGTTAAAAAATATGAAATAAAGGAATTGGCTTGAAAATCAAGTGATGTTTTGGGGCTGTTGTTGTGATATTACATTTGTTTGCATTTTTTGGTGAAAGATATGCTATGGTATTTATTAAAAGATGGTGGTAGGAGATGAGAAAATTATAAGGAATTTTTACAAAACATTGCATGAATGCCAGTCAACTGAAGCTGCCTACATATATGGTGTACATGTATTGATGAACTATTACTATTAGATTTAGATATAAGAAAAAGCAACAATTCATTAATGCGAACTAGTCTAGAGCGCTCGCGTTGAAAGCGCTCTGAAGGCATGATTGTGTGCAATCAATGGGAACCAAGACAATTTGGGGTCCAGAATTATGGTATTTGCAAAAACGCAATGCATTGTGGTGATGCGCTTAAAATATATTTAAGATGAAATATAATTTGAATGGAAGTGACAGTGTGCTTTTCATTCATTGCAGCATATAATACATGTAGCATTAGCATATAAGCAATCGATCACATGTTTACAGTATCCACCTGCATGAAATTGATTCTATTACATCGTATACATAACAGAGGAAACATTGTGCGGGACATTTTATGAGTTTATATTTCAGTAATACATGTATATTAATATATGCTCTGTTGACTATATAGACAACATGGCAATTTAACCTCAAAATATTTAAGCCATACACTTTTTAAATTCAAATGAATATTTGAATACAGTCAAATGAATATTTGATACACAGTGAAGTAATTCGGGGGGGGGGGGGGCAATATTGACTGTCGTGTCGATTGAGATTGGCACTGTCGGTTCATTTGACAAGATGCATTTTGGGAACAAGCTTGTTTAGTGCCAAAATGTGAATTATTAGTAAAAATAAGTGTAAAGTCGAAAATGTTCACGCGCTAGGCGAGCATTTGTTTAGTCAGAACAATCTTGTTGGTACACTTTCAATTCTTGGCCCCCACCCCCCATATGAAAAACCTAGCTGATAAGTCCATGCATTGGAGTTAATTTTCCGAATTTAACGGTTTCATGATTATTGATTGTGATGATAGACCTATAGTTGGAGAAAATTTTGTCGTCTTATTAATTCAGCAAATGACTTTATTTTATTGAAACAATTTAACTTAGACAACATTAAATTATTGCACAGTTCCTAAATGTTCATGACATATTCGATATATGTAGTTACATATTATAAGATTACGATTGCGCATGTATAATCGATTTAATGTTGTGAAGATCATGAATCCATAAATGTTTTCTTCATGATATAGGCCGATAGCACAGAGCACAACATTGCGGGTGCAAATGTGATGCGTTAAAATACTAAATGGTGTTTACAAGCAATTAATTGTTATAATTAATTCAAACATACTGTATTTTTACATTCAGATAAACCAGTATATTTGGTGCCTTCTGGCGACAGTGACGCAGTCCTTGAGGAGCTTGGCTTGGCTAGTGACTCTACCATTATTCTACATCCCGTCGAAACAGTGGAACATATCCTTGTTAAGGGATTGAACTCACACTTGCTAGTTAACAAGCAATACCGAGGATATTTTAAGGTTAATATTTTAAACATTGCTAAATTGTGCCATATTGTACGACGGGAAACCGTTGACTGAGGCGAGGTATTCATACCAGAGGACAACATTATTGCACGCGGTACAAAATTGAATCCAGGGGGTGGGGGGGGGGGGGGGTGGGGGGGGGGGTGTTTTGATAAAGTTGTGCGGGAGAATGCTGAAAAACATTTTCCAGCTAAGTTCAACCCATCAAAGGAATCATCTATTGTTGAAATCTCGCCTTGTTATAATGTATGGCCGGCTTTCTTATAAATTGTATCCGCACAACATGCTGTCACCCGGTACGGGACCTCGCCTTGTTATAATGTATGGCCGGCTATCTTATATATTGCATCCGCACAACATGCTGTCATCCAATACGGAAACCACGCCGCGCGCCTTGCTATAACGTATGACCGGCTATCATATATTGCATCCGCACAAGATGCTGTCATCCGGTACGGACCCCACGCCTTGTTATTGTTATAATGTATGGCCGGCTATCTTATATATTGCATCCGCACAACATGCTGTCATCCAATACGGAAACCACGCCGCGCGCCTTGCTATAACGTATGACCGGCTATCATATATTGCATCCGCACAACATGCTGTCACCCTGTACGGGACCTAGCCTTGTTATAATGTATGGCCGGCTATCTTATACATGTATATTGCATCCGCACAACATGCTGTCATCCAATACGGAAATCGCGCCTTGCTATAAGGTATGACCGGCTATCATATATTGCATCCGCACAAGATGCTGTCATCCGGTACGGAAACCACGCCTTGCTATAACGTATGACCGGCTATCTTATATATTAACCCCGCACAACATGCTGTCATCCGGCACGGGACCTCGCCTTGTTATAATGTATGGCCGGCTATCTTATATATTGCACCCGCACAACATGCTGTCATCCGGCACGGGACCTCGCCTTGTTATAGTGTATGACCGGCTATCTTATATTGCATCCGCACAACATGCTGTCATCCGGCACGGGTCCTCGCCTTTTTATAGTGTACGGCCGGCTATCTTATATTGCATCCGCACAACATGCTGTCATCCGGCACGGGAGGCTCGCCTTGTTATAGTGTATGACCGGATAACTTATATTGCATCCGCATAACATGCTGTCATCCGGTACGGAAACCACGCCTTGTTATATCGAAGGTGTGGAAAGGGGAGAACATCTCTGGACAAAAATCGGCGATTTCGTATTATTATATAGATTATACGTATAGGCAGACAACCATTTGACAGTAGAGTATACTACGCTAAATTTTAAACTTTAGGGGAATTGAGCTGTTTATTAAAATGCCAATATTGATGGATTGCAGACTAGTAGATGGAGTCATTAGATACATGTACATTAGTCCGCAACTGTTCACTATAACTGGTATCATACATTAACCCATGCAACTATATAGAAAACATACTCGATAAAAGCAGATCATTTATGGACTAATATTTCACACGTTAATTCTGATGGATTGTAGGCTATTCGGTGATTTGTAATGTTTATATATCTGTCACATATATTTTATGGTTTGGGTGGTCACAATTGAATTTGTTTTGAAACTGTCATTGCATAAGGTGATTCAATGTGTCTATAGACTGTAGGATCTCTACTCACCAATAATTGCTCACCAATAGTTGTAGTTGATCAGAAACAAATGAAGGTAGAATATTGCAACATAAAATTGGGTATACTTATACTACAAAGTATAATAAATCTTTATATTATTATTTGTTAATCCGCAGACGACAGGACCTTGTAATTAATATTTAATATTATTATAAGTTACATTTTTATATTATTTGTACATCTGCAGCCCCAAACCGAATACGGCACCGGTCATGACTTGGTGAATTTCGGTATACAACGCGAGGTTAAAGTCACGCAGGAATATCACCCCAACGAGGAAGAAACCGGATTGTCAGCCTTGTTCGTCAACGATAAAGTCAAGCTAAACTTGCATAAGCCAACAATGTTTGCAACCGACGAAGACACAGAAATCGAAGTTGTCCAATTGGAACGGACCCTTTCTAAGAGTGGTGGTCATCTGGGAATGCTGTACGTCCCAGCCAGTACGCTAGTTGGGTATCAAGAATGTATTCAGTATTCGGTGGACCAGAAGCTGAGCCAATTGGCACAGTCTCAGGTATGTTGTTGTTAAAACGCTAATTGATTGGAGTATTCTTATTTTACTTTATAGCTATTTTCGAGTTGATTTTCAACCAACTTGACGAGATATCCCAATTTCTATATGACTGATAATATCAAGATCTTAACGAACAAACACTGAACACTGAGTCAAAAGTAAAAAATGCCGTGATTATAAAGTATTTATTGTCAAAAGTAAAAAATGCCGTGATTATACAGTTATGGGTGCACACAGTGGCGTAACAGCCGGGGGGGCAGGGGGGGCACAGTGCCCCCCCTGAAGGTGCTCAGCAGGAAATTCAAACCTACCCACCAGGAAAAATAGGGGGAAGGGAAAAGAGGAAAAGAAGGGGGAAAGGGAAAGAAAAGAGAGAGAGAAAGGAAAAGGGAGGAAAAGGAAAAAGGAAAAGGAGGAAAAAGGGGAAAGAAAGAAAAGAAGAAAGGGAAAGAAAGAAAGAAAGAAAATTTTGCAGTACAAAACTGTTTTTCTTTTTTGTGACCGTGCGATTTTTTTTTACCCTAGCCCCCCCCCCCCCCCCCCCCCTCCCCCCCCCCCCAAACCTTTTACGAAACGGGACGGAATTGTTCTAACCAGGAATTATTTTGGCTGTGCCCCCCCTGACAACCAACCTCTGTTACGCCCCTGGGTGCACACCACTATTATTACAGTTAACGCCACAGCTTCCGTCGATCGCGATCACGAATGTAGTTACTAAATAACGGAAAGAATGGTTAATATTGACATGATATGTCATTCAAAATTATTGAATTTGGTCTATATTTGTTCACTGAAGCGTACTTGAGATAATTCGAATGAAAAGAGTATACATCTACTGTTTTATTTGAAAATATTGGCGGACGGATACACATTGGTCACAACGGGCTACAAGGTGTATAATTTCGTGTTAAAAAATACTACTCCGTAAAAGGGGAAATATAAAAAAATGAAATCGGTCACCCCCATCTGAGTTTTTGACCCAGGTAAGATCTATGTGTGTTAATAAATATTCGGCCTTCATCTGGTTATTGAGGTATTTACGATTTTCTTTTTACACCGTAACATACACAAATTATTTTCACCATAATATACACAATCTATTTTCATCCATAGTAGCAGAACAGCTACCTATAAAATGTATTATATCATGATAGGATTGATTTCAACCATGTGATTAGTTTTACTATCATTATGGCTGGAAAAGAATCATGATATATAACAAATATTGTATGCCGTTTGCTTGTGCAATAGTAAAACTATATCACTCGGTCTAATTTGGATTATTCCATCAAACTCGACTTCGCCTCGTGCAACGGAAAAATCCAAATTTGACCTCGTGATATAGTTTGTACTATCACGTGACTCTCGGGCAGTCATTATACCATGTTTACTGTGACAGGTACCCATAAGCGCCTCATTTACCAGTGGTCATGTAAGCAAGACATCCACAGCTGCAAACACAAATGAGAAGGAAGAGCAGATCCTCCGGGAAGAATCCCCACTGACGGTTCTTGGAATCTACAAGTATCCAGTCGTACGCGCGACAGTAATAAATAAGGCGGTAAGTACCTCGTGGAGGCGGTATACGGTAATTTGGTTATAGAAGAAAAAACCCCGGTTTATTACAATTTTATCGTCCAAGTTTAGGGTTACAACATACCTTTTGGTATACTTGGCGGACGTTTTAACATATAATTTATCATCAATGGTGGTTTTTTGTGTGAAAATGAATTCGACCTGAAAAATGAATTCGACCTGAGGTTAGGTAACCTGAGGTTGGTAACCTGAGGTTAGGTAACCTGAGGTTAGGTAACCTGAGGTTAGGTAACCTGAGGTTAGGTAACCTGAGGTTAGATAACCTGAGGTTAGGTAACCTGAGGTTAGGTAACCTGAGGTAAGGTAACCTGAGGTTAGGTAACCTGAGGTTAGGTAACCTGAGGTTAGGTAACCTGAGGTTAGGTAACCTGAGGTTAGGTAACCTGAGGTAAGGTAACCTGAGGTTAGGTAACCTGAAGTTAGGTGACCTGAGGTTAGGTAACCTGAGGTTAGGTCTGCGTATATATATCTGAGCTTTTACCCTTCCATAGCCTTAGTGTTACATTTGTATGAGAAAAAATGCCCCAGTGTTTAAAAATAAGGAAACATCTGTTAAACTACCAGCGGCAAATTTGTGTCAAAGTTCTGAAATCGTTGTTTCAACCTCTGATGTTTGAAACATCATTTTAGATGTATCAATGTTTTAATATGACATAAAACAGTTTTACAAGTCCTTATACATGTAATAGATGCTTAGTATCGAAATATATGGACCACACAATCAAATCAAAGCTTGGTTTTACAGAAAGGAGTAGTCTATGGAAAGAGATTGAACCAAACAATCCAATGTGAAACCAATGCAGAAGAAATTGATGCTGCAAACTGTTGTCATCTCCAATTTAGCAAAAGTTGATAAGCAAGGAAATAAAGTATCATGTTTGGTCTCAAATTGTTAATGCTTTATATTGTGTGGTCTCATCAACAACTTTACAGAGTCCGAAAGACAGTCACGAAATTGAGATATCTGAGCATGCCCAAATGAAAGTCCATCGTGTTCGTCGACCATCATCTGAAACATTACGTGAAACAAACCGTGAGATGCAGTCACGCAAAACAGACTCTGCAGCAGTGAAGAAGGTCTCCAAGAACTACTTTGATAAAATCAATCAAGCGATGCAACAACTAAACGCTTATAAAGAAGTGAAGAGGCGACGAGGGCGGAATCAAAATAACGACAACAAAAGGTAGAACAAATCTGAAACACGTGAAGAAACAAAAATAAATCACCAAAACAACTAAATCCGATGGCATTTCTCATTATGCAAAAACACTCCTGCAGCTATATTATTCTGCAAGACATGGACTGTTTATAAGTGAGTTTCACACACATGCTCGTAAACAAACCATGATATCGCCATTAAAAAAGAACAAAGAATTGACCCTAAGAATGTAAAAGAGCATTATTTAATTACGTTATGGTTTTCTCCTTTACCTAGGAAATCTTGGGTGCAACGCAATCTCAGCTTCAAAGCTATTCAAAATCGACTATCCAAAACTACAGAAACCACAGGAACCATGAGTACATCGGATGGTCAAAACGGTAGGTGTAATTGACTCTGTAATAATATCGCTGTTCAATTATAGGCACTTGCGAAATGAGGAAGATTCTTCCAAGTTGTATCGGACAACCTGTGTCATAAATGTATCGACAGGCCGATACATTCGTTGATCGAAATTCATTGTTGGGCTTGTATAGGAAGGTCACAAAACATTAGTAAAACGTTACGTAAAAGCTACGAGGTCCTCGGTAAAGCCGTAATCAAGAGTGTAATGTCGAAGCTCGTCCTCGGTAAGGTCGTAGCTCATAAGGTCGTAAGCTCGTAGCTTATATATCTCTTGATAACGACTTTACCAAAGGCGAGCTTCGACCTTATGCGCTCTCGATTATGACTTTACCGAGGACGAGCTTTGACCTTACGCTCTTGATTATGACGTTTCCGAGGACGAGCTTGGACCTTACGCTCTTGATTATGACTTTACCGAGGACGAGCTTCGACCTTATGTGCTCTCGATTATGACTTTACCGATGACGAGCTTCGACCTTACGCTCTTGATTATGACTTAACCGAGGACGAGTTTCGACCTACGCTCTTGATTATGACTTAACTGAGGACGAGCTTCGACCTGCGCTCTTGATTATGACCTTACTGAGGACGAGCTTTGACCTACGCTCTTGATTATGACTTAACCGAGGACGAGCTTCGACCTTACACTCTTGATTACGACTTTACCGAGGCCGAGCTTCGACCTTACGCTCTTGGGTCTTGATTATTACTTTACCGAGGACGAGCTTCGACCTTACGCTCTTGATTATTGTAATGAGTTGCCGCACAATGACTCATTGTTTGCAGTTTGCACATGGAATTGGTTTGGAAGTTGTATTAGATCGAGTTCTTAATCCATACGCAAACTGAATTGAACTGCTAAAATAATTAGTTTACTAAATGTCAAGTACTCCTTTATGATAGCTAATTAACACGCATTTCTGCTATTCAAACAAACCGTGTGAATCTTGTTGTCTGTGTGTTATTTTAAACTCCATCATGGACGAATTACATCTTTGTGACGCAGTCACATCTGTACAATAATAATACTTTTAATAATTTGGAGCGTAAAACCAAGTCTTTGGTAAAACTGTGTTGCCAAAACTGATTTTAGCGTGTATTCTTTGTAATCGTATTTCAAAATGGAGCCATGAATATACTTGAATCTTTCACCAAGTATAACATACTTGATGTTACTTGTTTTGATAATGAATACACTATTTTTATGATTTTATTAATTTGAGCCTGATTATCCTCACTGATCGTCCTGTAGTTTATGTTAATTACACTAAATGTTTCCTTATTTCAGGTGAAGAATGGTCCCTTGCTATATAGAAAGCTGTCCAGCCTCCCGTGTGAAGAATGTCACTAATTGCTATTATGAAAGCTGTCCAGCCACCACTGTAACATACCCATGGTAACAGAAACAGTAAGGCGCAGGTGTGAACTCAGGGATTGTAGCTGCTATCATCATAGCACTTTACGGAACTTGAGTTGCGGTGAAAAAACACGTGACAAATCTACTGCATCGGTTAAAGGGACACTAAGAGATGTGTTGGAGGCAGCGCCCTCAATTATGATAAAAACTGAGATTCGTTTATTTTTATAATTGTATTACATGTATGAACTTACACCTATAAGGATTAAGAAAAATCAGCTCTCTTTGTACAAGAAAACGTCGATTTTTTTAAAAATGCTCGTCCCGCGGGACGAGTATTTTACGTCCGACAGTATCCCCCTGCAGTACGCGTGATACATAACGCGAACCATATTTGCATAGAGGGCGTTTTTCAATAAATAGCGATGATATTGTTTTAATCTAGTTTTGCTGTGTTTTTTGTTAGTAGAAACAACAATAATGGCGATTTTTAATGTTCATCTTGAATTCTGAAGTAAATTTGTAAACATTTAAACTTTTCAACACCACTTAATGTCCCTTTAAATGGTTTAGAGAATGTACCCTCGTATAACTCATCATAAGGTCTCAATAGTACGGACTTGTGGCGGTGTAATTCTTTTTGTTGAAGTTTATAGATACATTACTCTGCCATTTTGTCCAAGATTATTATAGTAGTGTAGTGTCAGTGGCGTAGCTCGGGGGGGGGGGGGGGGGCAGGGGGGGAAAATGCCCCCCCTGACGAAAAAAACCCATTTGTGCCCCCGCCCCCACACCCTAAAAAAAAAAAGTGAGAAAAAAAAGGAAATAGGGAAAAAAATGAGAAAAAAAACGAGGTTATTAGGCAAATAGAAGGCAAAATTGTAAATGTAGTACATTTACTTGTTGATTTTTTGGACTGTGCGATTTATTTTGGACCGTGCGAAATTTTTTGACCCCCCCCCCCCCCCCCCACTTACGTGAAATTCACGAGGTATGTGACTAGAATTTTTTTGGGGGCAACCTTTTACGAAAATTTTAGAAAGTTGCCCCCCCCTGAAAAAAATCCTAGCTACGCCATCCCTTTCATGGGGTTTCAGGAGTAATTTGCCAGTAATAACAAATGGACAGACAGGTACATATCAATCAAGACCTCTAGCCAGTTCAAATCCCTATTATAATGGAATGTTAACACACAAGTGTGTGGCTGACTTACCTTCTTGAAATCTGAATGCATGTTGTGTTAATTGAATTAAATTAAACAATTGACAGAAAGTGGGTTTCCCTATTAGTATACTGTATATACAAATTAAGGCTTCCTTTGCATCCTAAAGGGTACATGATGCCATAGTATGCCATTCTATGATAAAACGTCGACTTATTCTGGGATTAACTATATGAAGAGTTTGTTTCCAAAAGGAGCTAACTCACTATAAGTGAAATAGGAGAAAAGCAATGTGTTTTTTTTTAAATGAGGATGTTGCACTTCTTTGATTAATATGCTTATGTTCTGCCCTATATATGAAAGATACCATACGTGGAAGCTTAAAAACTGGTTTGATTACATTCTATGAATTTCACTGTTTTTCCTATGTCTTTTCTTTATTTTCGGAAACGAGTGGAGTTAGCAAAAATGTATCGATCCATTTTAAAATACCACTGTACGAAAAAATCTCTATTTTAAAATAAGGTGCACCTGAAAGACAATGTCAAATTGCATTGAAAACAGAAAACCGCATTCAAATACCTCTTAAACTGTTTGAATTATGATTTGTTTTTGTTATTTCGTGAGAAAACTGTAAATTTGGACAATTTGGCACATTTTTTTAAATAACAACAATTTTGTTTGTATACAATTTTCAAAACAATATCACATACATCTTACGTTTTCTTTATTGCATTTCATTAAGGACATTCCTATCAATGTTTTACCACGATAAAAGAACCATATTTCCACCACTTTGGCTTAAAAAATAGTTAATTATATTCAAATTTCCGGATATTTCCGGAAATTACTGGAAACTTCCGGAAATTACGAGTGCCATAATTTTGGACCCAATCATGCTACAGATGTAGAACAAAGTTTAAAAGATGTATTTTGTAACTCTCTTTCATGTTCTGCACATAACTCAATTTAGCTCCTTTTGGAACTAAAAAGCTCCTCATATTATGGCATCAGATACCCTGCTCATAAAACCCATACAGTACTACACTACTCATTTTTGAAGAGATCGATAGCCGCTTGAAATATAATTAATCAATACGGGTGCAGTGGAAATTCATGCTGATGGATACTTATCGATATTGGATTGTAGACTGAATCTTTTCCGTCACCATTCATACGGCGCGTTGCGACATGCTGAATGGCCACCAATTGCAGCCATGTAGAGGGACGCGGGGACCCGGTCCATACCCGGTCTAACTTGATTAATTTGTTTTTATCTTTTAACATGTTTAATTAATGGTTTGGGTCGCTATTGTATTGCTGTAACCGAATTTTCCTGAAAATAGCAATTACGAAGTGATGCGGAGTCACCGCTAAAAAGCCTCATTACATTGATTGTTTTTGCATTTACTGACTGAAAATGATGTGGATACGATATACATAACAATAATACCAATATATATAGTATATACATATTTTCATAACCAGGTTACGTGTATATTATGATATTATAATACAGTAATACCACTGATATAAACTTACAGAAACACAAGCGTGTTTTCACTCGTGACCATTCAAGGATATCCTTTTGAAAGAGAGGGTAGCCAGCCCCTGGCCCTCGCTGCCATGGGTGCATGTACCGTAAACATTATGAATTAATATTTGATTCTGAACATAAGTTAATATATAAAGGTTATCCATGTAACGGATTAGCTTCCATCTTGTCGAGAATAATTACTGTGTTTAAGAAAGAAGACACACCTTAAAGTTGATATTTTGTTGAACAAATCCAAGAATTGTACTCACAATTAGACGGTTTCGTCAACCAGTTCGGTTGACTTCTTCAGTAATGGTTTGATCCACTTCTGTTTCCGCGAGAATTGGTAATCTCGTTCCCAGGATGCAAAGGTGTGATGAGTGGATCGAACACGTGACTTAGAGAATAAATGCCCTCGTCACGGTTGAGAATGTTAGGCCCCTGTCGTCGTATCCAAATTGCTTCTCGTATCCATCTTTTCTGCTTGTCTGTGTCCTTGTCGAGGATTTTTGCCCTGTCCAGTTAATGGTGTGATTCTCCTGAGCGATGTGGTCTGTCACTGCTGATTTGTGTTGTTCAGTTGTTGACTCTTTTCTGTTGGATCGTGTGAATTTTCTGTCACTGACTTTGTTGGCGTCCTTTTTGTGTTCATTTAGTCTGGTGCCAAAAAGACGTCCCGTTTCTCCAACGTAGACCTTGTCGCAGGATTGACATGGAATTTGATAAACACAATCCGTTGTTTTCGCCGCATCACGTTTGTCTTTGGGATGGACAAGTAAGTTTTTGAGAGTGTTGTACGGCTTCATGGCAGTTTGAATGTTGTATTTTTTGAAAGATCTCTGAAGTCTTTCTGACACTCCCTGGATATATGGTATTACCACCATTCCGTTGCTCACCTCGCTGCTGTCCTTTTTCTTGGGCTTTTTCTTATGTTTTTGCTGCATCTGTGTTTTCACTCTTTGAAAGGCCCACTTAGGATAGCCACACAGTCCTAGTGCTTTCTTTATCCTCTGTTCTTCTGCTAGTCGGTCAGGCTCTTCAGTTACTATGTTCTGCATTCTATCGAACAGGGTCCGGATCACATTCCCAACCGCGACGAGGGCATTTATTCTCTAAGTCACGTGTTCGAACCACTCATCACACCTTTGCATCCTGGGAACGAGATTACCAATTCTCGCGGGAAACAGAAGTGGATCAAACCATTACTGAAGAAGTCAACCGAACTGGTTGACGAAACCGTCTAATTGTGAGTACAATTCTTGGATTTGTTCAACAAAATATCAACTTAAATGTATATCTACAATCCTGATGAACTTATTCAAAGAAGACACACCTGTTTCATGATATGTAGGTTAATTTGGTAACACGATTCATGCAATGAATGGACGTCATGCACCGATTTAATTAAATGTAGAATGGGCCGGTTGCGATTTTCTTGTAGTCCGTGCGCGTGACAACATGAATAACCTCTATTGTAGCCATACAAGTACACCTAAAACGGCTGACCTGCGTCTACATAATTACGACTCTCGTCTACTGAGAATCAGCAGTAGAAACATACCAAATCACAATAATCGGCATCAATGCGCTGTCGTCTTGATGCAGATTCACTCGTTTAAACGAGGACCATATATTCACTGTCTGAAAATCCGATTTAGAATAATGGAGACGTTTCTATTATACACAATATATTTGTATGTAAGGCGAGGTGTTCATACCGTATGACAACATCTTGCATTGGTTCATCGTTCATTGTATCAGTGTGTGTGGCTTGTAATACAAAGGTGGTGCATGGGAATACTGACAAAAATATCCGTAAACTCATCGTTGAATACAACTATCGCCAAAGCTAATTATGGACTTGATAAGTACAACGTGGTCCGGAATTGGTCATTGTTGGATGGAAAAGAGTGTACAAATCTGGTCTGATGCCAATATTTATTCCGTTGCAAGTCAGTGATGATGAGCACCTCTTCACCACGCTACCGATGGTCAATGGAGCGAAAATGACCAATCTCTCAGCTAGCGTAAGTAACTTAATTGTTCAAGTATTTACTAGACTCAAGAAGTTGAGATTTCTCATGAAAGCGTTGATCGATCGATCAATACTATAAATAAGGCAGCTTTAATTATCCATCGTATTGTCTGGTTTTGAAAAAATGCTATGAATGGTTGTGTTAATATAGGGTTGTCGGTGAGATCACAGTGGTTGTTAGTAATGTACTCTGTTGCACCGTGCCAATCATGTTGTCATCCGGTTTGAACACCTCGCCTTAATATGTACACGGGTTGTGTTAGGCAACAACTTTCATAACTGCATATCGTAGAATGGGGACACTTTGTTGGTGTTATGATGTCGATAATAAATATTGTTTTGTCGATATCAAATATTTCCGAATCCTTTATAGTTTGTTAAGTTTCTTTTTTCTCCAATACAAGTCTTGAAATCCTTGTTGACTCGTCAAAACAGGGGTTAGTTGTCATTGTATGCAAGGGTCGGTTATCATGCGCGTGCAACGACTTTCAAACAAGTACAAGTATGGACCAAAAAACCCATCATAAACAAGAGGGCCTGTCAATATTTCAATATACCCTTAGCTAGTAGTTCAAATACTTTGACACAAGCAAATAATTTATATAAATATAGGCTACACTCCTTCAACCCCATTATTCCTTCTTTGTACAATAATGAAACAAACAAATTGTACTGATATGTCGCTAAAACTAGGCCGTAATCGTAGAGAAAAGAAGTGCGTTGGACAAAAATTAAGAAATACTGTGATAGTATAATTTCCCTCAATTGGAACATAAATAATATAAAATCATTGTATGAAAAAAAACATACCCTTTTTCTCAATTTCTCCATTCTCTTGCATTGATGTGGCAGTAGTTTAACAACATCAAGTGACAGAATTTCATAAAAAGTAGAAACTGCCCATCGGCTCAGCTCTATTCTGATGTGTCTCTCGAAAGTTCAAGATTAGGACAAAAATACATTTGGGATTAATCTTAACAAGTAGTTTTCGCCCTGGTTTTTGCATCACCTTCGGGTCCGTATTTGCACACTCTAACTTAATTCTATTCAGGTTTTTTTAAATCTATTTTTGAGTCCTGTAACCTAATCACATTCGGATCAGAAATCCTAAAGATTCATATCAAAATACAATTTTTTAATAATAAGGCACCTCATCAAACATCTGACAGGGCACCTCATCACATTACGTCCCCTGAAATAAATCAGTTAAAGGCATATTATGCGATATTTTGCAGGGGACGCCCTCTGTCTTTCTTTTTTTTAAAGCAGATTTTCTTGCAGATTTATATTTCTGACCATAAATCATAAATATAGTCTGAGTTACAGAGCGAAACGATTCCTAATTATTTCCAAATCATGGTTTTAGAGTGGAATTTAGATTGAAAATAAACTTTTTAAACCATGATTTTAAAAGCGGCAACTGTCCGTCACTCGATTCAGTGCCGCGGCCTGCGGATTAGTCTTCTCCGTATACCTTTTTCCTTTTCCTTGTCACTTCAATGCTCTATGAACAACAGTGTATGGCCTGCGACGCTGTGGTGTATGTACCAATAGAGGGCTCACTCACTGTGACCGCTACCAGGCGCGGATCCACTTTCCCCTTTTTACTCTTTTGTCAATGGATAGGACAGTCTATTTTTTTGGGTGGGGGGGGGGGGGGGGGGAGGGGGGGGGGGGGGTGGTAAGAATGTTAATGTATACAGTCTTAAAAATGTTGATAGTTTACACTCATTTTGCCATTGAGGTACATTTTGGTAAGAAGCTGTTCATAAACTTTTGTGACTTTTGAGAAGGGCAATGTTTGTATTCCATTTGAACTCATTCAGCCATGTCATGGACATCTTTCATTTTTAAACAACACTTAGGAAACAGTCATTGGATTATTTCTAAGTAAGTTTTATTGGTAAAATGTTTTACCTTACGATGTAATAACGAGCTGTTGAGAGGAGGACTTATTTTTGGTGATGTGTTTATGTTAGAAAAATAATTATCAGGCCCAAATTGCTTAATATCACAAAACCGAATAAAAAACTGCCATCTCTCAACATGCGTTTCTTATAATTCGCGGCGATCGAATGTCCAGGGGCGTGTTTTTTTTGTAGTTAGGCCTATACAACGGCTATTGCGCAAATATGAGCACCGATAACCAAGACGTCATTGCAGGGCGGACTGGCCACTGTGGCGTTGTGGCGATCGCCACATTGGCCGCTTGGTTTGGGCCTCTCAGGGCCGGTTTGGGCCTCTCAGGGCCGGTTACTCAAATTTTGTGACCGTGCGAAAATTTGTGACTGTGCGAAATTTTGTGACCGTGCGAACGTGAAATTCACGAGGTGACTGACTGGGAAAAAATTGGGGCAACCTTTTACGAAAATTTACTACCGGGACGACATACTTCTGCCTGACATGGTCAAAAAGGGCCGCTTTAATAATTTTGCCACGGCCGCTTTCAGGTCCCAGTCCGCCCTTGCGCACACCCGGGAAAGTATGATGCCAAGGGCATATCTTTTGCACGTAAATCCAATACAAAAGTTCAGAAAATCGACCAAAATATGACGTCAGGACCATTGCTTCGGGACAAAATGGCGCAGTACCCCCCCCCCCCCTAACTGCCGACCAAATGCCCGGCATGACGTCACATATGTCTATGTCACCCCATCTATAGCAAATTAAATTTCAAATGGGAATTCAACAAGACACGTTTCGTTTTAAAGATCTTGGCAAAATATTTAATCTGGCGCAAGAACGCATTCTGATGCTATTGTCATTTGAAAATCTCCCAAAGTAGTCCAAAACCTGCCACGAAATGCCATTTTGAGCTTAAAATAGTTTTTTGGGTCAACTCATAAATGTAATAACTATGTTCTTAAATTGACTAAAAACACATTAATCATCACACTCCTCACATGTTTATCAACTGATAGAAAATCAATGGTGTATTTTATTTTATATTTGTACACCAGGTTCCTGAAAATGCAATAATTAAATCTGCAATGTGAAAATCCCCCAAAATGACTTTAAAAATATGCATTACTAAATATGACGGTTACCTGTGCTAAGTCGTATCTTTTAAACTTATCAGTTTCGAGACCTACTGAAATATCAATTATTCAATTCTCAAATATGCAAATTAGTTACCCGACGCCTTATCTTTTTTGACAATGATTATAGGCCTATTCCTAAATATTTTTACGAAATGTTTCACCATGTTCGACAAAAGTATATTGCACTACTTTTGAATGGTAACCATTGGTTTTGTATCAAAAATATGCATTTTTATGTTTAAATTTATTTGTAAATTTGTGAAATTCAAAAACTTCACCTGAACTTGACCTGAACAAAAATGAAATGTTGTCCTCGACCGCCCGCTCGTCAGATTTAGGGCCGCTGCGATTTTGTTTCTCATTTTTTTCAGATTTTTTTAAAACAGTTTAAATGGCATTGAATAAAGTGTTTATAACATATATGTGCGACTCTTAGAGTGATTACAACTTCTTGTTGGCTGAACTTTGAGCTTCCGCTGGTATAAGAAAATTAAAAAATCAAAACAAAATCTGCCCACCCGCCCCTCCTCTCTCTTTTTTTGGCCTTATTAGTAACAAGAAGAGTGTTAAAAACACAATCCTCGGCTAGACTAGAGGGGTTTAAGTTTGAATGCAAGCAGAGATAAATGAAGAGTATCATAAAGAAAATTGTGTCATAGCATGCACTTTCAGTCATGTTATATGACTACAACATTGTCAAAAGGCTGCGTAGGGATAATTGGAAATAGTTATAATCAGCTGTTATGATTGGTTGACAGGGTTGTGTGTTTTTATAGCATGTACAGTGAGGGTGAAATTTGTCAGCAAATGAAACCAAGGGTATTTGACGGTTCTGGGTGGCCTTATTTAGCACTATACTTAGAGTACCAATTGCAATATATCCATGATGTGACCTTGCTAGAAAATAAGTTAATCTCTGCAACGGGAGTACTGAACTTGTACCAGTACAGATTTGTTTCATTATCTGAAGTAGTATTATACTCTGCCGAGAAAAACACACATTTTACAACATTTTCATTCTGTTACAGAATACTAACAAAAGCATGATAACTCTTCAAATCTTACAATCACTTACAATCACTTCCAATCCAATTGCACACAGTAAACTCGGAGACCAAAGATGGTGGCCCTATTAGTATTACCCCGGGGTAATAAAAAAATAATTGATCGGGCCCCGTTTTTAATCTGGAAAACAGGGCCACAATCTTTGCAGTTCTCGCATGCAACTATAACAAAAAGTATTGATAGTGCCCTGTTTTTCGGCCCCGTTTTCCAGGTTATAAAACATGGACGCAGCCCCTTCCTTCCCCCTCATTTTCTGCCCCCCCCCCCCCATTTTCCGGCCCCATTTTCTAGACACCCAATATATTCCATGGGTAGTTCAAGATAGAATAGCCTATGTACCTTTTTCAATTAGCCCCAAATAAGGTATTTTGCCCGAAAATCAAGTGTTCTTTTACAAATGTCATTTCTTGAGTTATGGAAATAAATTTAAGAATGGTATAGGCCTATAATAGGTGGGGATTGGATCTAAAAGAATTGTGCACGATTTGAAACGGCCATTTGACCTTGATAAGTGCATTGAACCATGGAATTGTTGTTGTTTGTATTTAAGGCGTTGTTAATCTGGTTTATCCTCCCAAAAATTGAAAGTAATCGACTGAAAAGTAAGCAAACTGTGGCAAGTTTCGTAAATTCTCCGAGTTTTTCGCCATTCCAATTCCATTCCAGTATAGTGTTAAAAAGTTGTGCGCGCTTCCCGCGTATTAGTTTCAATGTTTCATTATTCAAGCTTAACAATTATATAGATGGCGTCAGGAGAGTTTTTATTGCCTTTTTTTTTTTAAACTGACATTTTTGCGCTTTGCGCGCATTTTGTCTACAGGTTTCAACATTGTAATGGGTCTCGAACCCCATAAATATTATGTGGGGACGTTAAAAACATCATACTTGACCATTTTAGTGTTATAAATTCCAATTTTTGTGCGCGTATTACTATTAGTTTCAATGTTTCATTATTCAAGCTTAACAAGATCGTTACAGGAATGTTTTTTCTGGAAGGCACATCCACGTATGATTTTGGTAACAGACCACCCCCCCCCCCCCCCCCCCCCGTGTATTAAACCTACTGACATTTATTTTTTAAATTGGTTGATGAATCAAAACATCAAGTACATAAATAAATGATATAAAGTGGAAAGAACACATTTCCATAGGCCTATCCCTCAATTTGTTTATAAATTAGAATTTAGTCTACAAATAGTACAAATTTGCTAAATGTGCTTGAGTGGCAGGTTAGTACGGCATGACTTGTGCCGCCTACTACTGACAGGGTGTAGTGGCAGCACCAAATTAATTTACGTTTGTTTGTTGTTGTTTGGTTTTTTGGGGGGTGGGTGGGGGCCGGGGGAGCAGCAGCAAAATAGAACAATGGTCATGAAGGGGTGAAAGGGTGCGAACATTTGTGACTGCGCGAAATTTTGTGACCGTGCGAAATTTTGTGACCGTGCGAAAATTTGTGACTGTGCGAAATTTTGTGACCGTGCGAATTTTTTGGACCCTACCCCCCCCCCCCCCCCCCCCCCCCCCCCCCCCCACCACCCCCCCCCCCCCCCCCCCCCCCCCCCCCCCCCCACCCCCACTTACGTGAAATTCACGAGGTGACTGACTGGGAAAAAAATTGGGGCAACCTTTTACGAAAATTTACTACCGGGACGACATACTTCTGCATGACATGGTCAAAAAGGGCCGCTTTAATAATTTTGCCACGGCCGCTTTCAGGTCCCAGTCCGCCCCTGCGTCATTGATACCGGGACTTTTGATCACCGCGAATTCAACAAAACTGCATGTTCTTAAAGGTATCATGTTTCGATTCTCTGCAAGTTGAACCTCAAGAAACCTCACCCTTTAAAAATTTCTTTGTTTCAAAAATTACTAAGATACGCAATGACTTGGACTCTGAATCTACTGCTACTGATAACCTGAACTCCTCTACTATTTTGGACAATGTACATGATTTAACTACGCATTTAAATGGTTTTTCTCCTGCATCTGAAGAAGAGGTTTGTAAAATCATCAGAGCTTCACCATCAAAATCATGTGATTCTGACCCTATTCCTACTTGGCTTTTAAAGAAACATCTTCACCAGCTTGCTCCACTTATTACACGGATTGTCAATCTTTCATGGAATCTGCTGTTTTCCCATCTTGTTTCAAGACTGCACTTGTCACACCTCTTCTTAAGAAGCCATCGCTTGACTCTGAGATCTTAAAAAACTACCGCCCTGTCTCAAACTTGGCTTTCATCTCAAAAATAATTGAGAAAGTTGTATCATCTCGGATAGCTCATCACCTCGCTTCTAACAACCTATATGAATGTCTTCAATCTGCTTATAGGAAACACCATGGAACTGAAACTGCATTACTACGTGTTCAGAATGACATTTTATGTAATATGGAAAAAAAACGTGGTACGTTTTTGGTCCTACTTGATCTATCTGCTGCCTTTGATACCATAGACCACAGCATCCTTCTGTCGCGTCTCTCATCGTTTGGTGTCAGAGATAGTGCACTTGAATGGATCCGCTCTTATTTGACTGATCGAACGCAGGCTGTAAACATTAATGGTTGTTTGTCATCATTCACTCCGCTCCTCTTCGGTGTCCCCCAAGGTTCTGTACTTGGCCCGCAATTCTTCACAATTTATTCATCTCCAATAGCGAACATTGCACGCAAACATGGTTTAGAAGTGCATATGTATGCCGATGATACACAGCTATATTTATCTTTTGACTTGGATAGTGCTTGCGATGAAATTGCCTCTCGTTCTCGAATTGAATCTTGTATCAAGGACATAAAATCTTGGATGACTGCAAATAAGTTGAAATTGAATGATGACAAAACTGAGCTTCTCATTATTACTTCAAAATACCATCAATCAAAACCTAGCACTGATTTTCTTCAAATCGCTTCCTCCAACATTAAGGCTTCTACTAGTGCTCGAAATCTAGGAATTATATTTGATAACACGCTGTCAATGGACAACCACATCAAAAATGTGTGCAAATCAACATATTTCCAAATAAGGAACATAAATGAAATTCGCCAAGTGCTTGATGATGATACTGCTGCTACACTTGTTCACGCCTTAGTCACATCACGTCTTGACAATGGCAATGCTTTATTATATGGGATCACTGAACGAAATCTCAATAAACTTCAACGAGCTCAGAATGCTGCTGCACGAATGCTCACAAGGACTAGAAAATTTGATCACATTTCACCTGTTTTAGAGCGTCTCCATTGGTTACCTATTCGGTATCGCATCCATTTCAAACTTCTTCTCCTAACCTGGAAAGCCCTACATGATATGGCACCTTCTTATATCAGCGACCTTCTCAATCCACATATTCCATCACGTCGCCTCAGATCGTCAGATAAACAGTTTCTCTCTGTTCCTCGGACACATTCTTCATATGGCGACCGGGCTTTCTATGCTTGTGCACCTAAACTGTGGAACTCACTTCCTTCAGATCTTCGATTCTGTGATTCACTTGATGGTTTCAAAAAGACTTTAAAAACTCATCTGTTTAAGATTGCTTAATTATGATTTGACTGATTGACTGATGTAATTGTTTTTATATTTTAACTGTTTGTTTTTATGTTTTAATGTTTGCGCCTCGGAATAGGTTGTCTAGATAGATGGCGCATTATAAATGCATTATTATTGTTAGATGTTCTGATTGCTGGCCCGATTTTCAACTTGATATTTTCTATTTTACATGAAAGGTCATCCTTAAAATTGTCGCAGTCCAAAGTTTAATGGTTCTTATTTCAGAATCACAAGGTCACAAGAAACTTGCCCATTGAGTAGTACACAAACTGGCAGGTGGTTAACCACCTTTGGCAGTAATTCACCACATTTTAGCCTATCATTTCTAAATGGAACATTTCGGGCCCTTAAGATTTTACGGTTCTACCTCCATGTAAGGAATCACGAAACTAGTCTAGTGTGAAAACTTTCATTCTGGGATTATAAGCTTTATTCAGTATAATCCCTCAATGAAGTCTTTACCCTAGACCAAGCATCATGCATGTGCAACCTTTTCTACCACACGGGCCGCATTGTGAGTTTGAGATCTATTCACGGGCCGCAGTGATAGTCAAACATTCCAAAACATGCCCGGAGGAGGAGTAATAGGGAGAGGGGAAGTCCATTGCTCATGAAATACCCGCTTCTCTTCGTGTAATTTCCTCTTTTTACTCGCTGTTGCTGCTGCAAGCGCCATTTTAACCAGGGATTTTATCACGCAATCACGCCTTGAGTTATATTTACTAAATGCACGGGCGGCACCCTACTAATTATAAGGGAGCACGCCACTAAATCATCCGCCATTTGTGTAAAATGGGTAGTTCCGGTTTAAACGGGCCGCACTATGGGAATTTTAGGATTGCTTCGCGGTCGGCGGGCCGCAGGTTGCACACGCTTGCCCTAGAATAACTCTGCCTCCCTTACACGAAGGTAACACCGATTTTACAGACATGAGAAAATTATGGGGATTCTTCTGACATCAAAATACCTCGATGTGAAAAAAAATCATAGCCCCCCAAAAAGTGATCGAAACATTACATAGGGCCTACACCAGGCCTTCTCAATTAGATTTTGTGAAGCACCACTTTTGAGATGTTAGTGATCTATAAGCGCCACTTTCCCTGCGGAGCGAAAAACGGGTGGGGTCATAAGGCGGGCCCCTGGAAGCTCATGGATTTCCCCCCTTTAAGAGACTAAGGAGAGCTATATTTGCATGCAATATGGTACAAGAAATAAAGAGATGTTGATGGTAAAATGTACAAAAAATAGTAGCAAATGTAGTGATAATCAATTATAATAGGCCTACTACTATTAATCATGACCATACCCCACTGCAGTTAGTGGCTGAAGTGGCTCTTCATGCTTCTTGCGATCTGGTTGAAGTTGGGGATATATTTCTTCTTTTTAATTTTTCTTCTTATTTTTTTTTCCATGCGTCCTTCCGCGCGCCACTCGGGCTGATGCAATGCGCCACAAGTGGCGCGCGCGCCACCATTTGAGAAGGCCTGGCCTACACCTTTAATCGTTTTTACGATAAGTATGTTTTGTTCTATATAACTATGCGATTTGGGCTCTGTAATTATTTTTCTAACATCTAATGCACAATGCTGTGCTTTACTGTTCTTCTGGTGTTCAGTCTATTTGTCCATCACGAGACAGTGACGTAACTGCGTCATTCACTATATGCGTTACATAAACGTACGCGCCTACTCGAAGTGCCCGCATATATATACACTCACATGTGCTGATGTGCAAAGGCGGAAGACACATAGTATAATAGTTACGCCACTTTTTTTGCCTCCCACATACCATGACCATTACACAAATAACTATTAGAACAGATAAATTGTTTTCTTTTAATTTAATAATAATGCACAACAACTTTCAAACATAAAATCATTTTTTTCTGAAATACACAGTATTCCATTTCAATATTTGGACATTTTTCTTCAATTTCTTGCAGTAGGGTATGATTTTCAGTAACATCATTTCACACACCTGCCATTATTGTCCATATTAACATCTTATCTGTACACATATTTTGCACTTTTCAATTTCAAGTCTTTGAATAAAAAAATATCAGATTTATTAATTGTCGATGTGCACAGAGAATTCAGGTATAAATTGTGCTTCAATAAGTGGATCTTAGGTTCCAAGCATGCATCGATTACATACATGGTAGAATAAAGTACCTCGTTGTAATTATAGGATGCACTTCTACCAAGTAATAGGATGCATGTCACATTATTCTACAGAGTAATTGACTCATACTTGAGACCTAAAGAACACCACTTCTTGAAATATCGTTACAAGAAACAGGTGGCACACATAGCTAAACTGTTACTGAAAATTCAATACCGGTGAAATATGAGTCCTGACAATTGTAATGGAAAATGGACCTGTTTACTTCCTTAATATTGTATCATACATGTATAACTGATCAATGCTGATTATTACACTTGCCAATTCTGGCTTCATAATGGAAAATGAATCTATCATCTATTATGAAATGCATCGTGTGATGTATGACTGACAATAGCTTCAATTTTTACATCTTGAGAAAATTGCAGTGTCTGATTCTTCCAACTTCAAAATGATTCATTATACATGTATCGTATCAATTGTTATGGGGTAGGGTGAGGGGAATTGTCAAACGAATCCATGCATGTATTTTATTCAGAGTTACATTAGAGAATACCAGACAGATATTTCCACAAAGAATGGATTTGGATCAAATGCAAAGGTAACTTATGTGTAAGAGATTCATGCATATTGGCAATTTAGTTTTTACATCATATATTCAATTAATAATCATAACCCAGTTCAGACTAGTAACAAGTCAATCCAATATTTTAATGATAGGCATCTGAAAAGCTCACATATGATTAATTCAAACTCATACAGTCTTTTATATCTCAGTTTCAGCTACATGAAATGATGATATGTCTTGATCGCTTCTTTCCAATGCTGGGAAGGAATTGAATTACACATCCTCTAAAGATGTGGCTGATGGATCAGATGATCTGGTCTCCCTTTGTTTGTGATTCATAGAGTGAATTGCATTGTCCGTTAACAGCAAACTTGTATTGTTATAAACATTGGTTGTCTATCTACTGTAGTGGTCTAATCTGTACACGCAAAAACACACATTATCTGTAAAAGACACAAAAAAAGAGTGAAATACCAGTTAGTTTGTTGAGGAAAATCAACACATTTGTCAAACAGTCAAAACATATCCATCAATGTTGAAATATTGGATGATCATTTTAATCCAATTATTTGTAAACATGCAAAAACAAACATACTTGTACATAAAGTCTTGGCCTGTAGAAACATGAAATGTTCATAATTGGTTGGATGCAGCATTCGAATTATGTGGTTGTCATGATGATGTAGTAATTCACATAAATATCTGTGTCTTACGGTCTAGGCATTGCAATTTGCAAACACGGTGAGGCAACTTTCTTTTAAGTTAAGTTAAAATTTAATCCATTAAACCAAATAAACACATAAAATACGGACAATCAAAAATCGTGGCGGACAACCAGAATTTCCTGCTTGGTTGTCCAGCCAGGTTTTTTACTTAATTGGGACACTGGTTGGATGATCATTTTCAGAGTCTTGAAATAATCTAACATTACAGTTTTGTGTCCCCATAAACATAACGGTTCTGACCAGCTAACTCTAACATAAACCACACTGAGGAGACTCATCAATCAGATTAAATCATTTCTAATGCTTTGATTTTTACCAAGCGCTTACTTTTTTGAGAGGTTGATCCCACTCAAGTCAACTCCTTCAATGCCTGAATCTGGTCTTGCCGAATGGAAGACTCCCAATTGCTTCATTCTCTCGAAGTCCTTATCGGGTTCAAAGGTTGACCAGAATGCCTTTGTCTTGCGCTGCTTAACATCCATAACTGAATAAATAAGAGGTAGACAATGATGGAAATTAGAATAAAATGAAACCAAAACAGATGGAGTGTTAACGATAAAATAAATTGACTATTATTTTTGTTGGCATGGTAGTACATGTAACTATTAAATAAAAAAGACATTTGAAACATCCATATTGCCAAAATCGACCATATTTACTTAACCCTAACCTTCCTGATCACAACAAATAACTACTGTACTAGGTGCTGGCAGCACGCTTCCTTGGTCTTGTGGTGCGACCAGATGGGTTGTCAAATAGCAGAGGAAATCTTAAGAGGTTTTGAGCTGACTCTGTGGCACAATCAGGTACATGTAGGTGCCGGACTTCCACGCGGGTGACCCCGGTTCCATCCCCGGAGACGACACAACTTGATTTTTCGCCTCAATTTGACCTCCTGTTTTTCTACCCTTATAGTTTTATTCCCTAAAGCCCACCTGGGGAGTTTAACAGATAATGAAAGCTTCATAATTAATCAATTCGAGCGGTGCAAAATCTTTTATCTTTTAAGATTTTGCACCGCTCGAATTGATTAAAACTGTTAAAAACTGTTTTAGTCTTTAAAACAATTTCTGAAATTGGATATTCTTGAAACAAGTTTCTGAACATTGATCACATTCCTAACATATACTTTTACAAATTCAATTGTTATCTTTCCCCAGCAACAGAAGCTAATCCTGAGTAGCATGTGTACACAACATGACCACAAAAAAGCATAACTTCAACTGAACCTCCTGGGTGATGGCCCTTGAGATTCAATAAGTCTATCATCAAGTGAGAAAAATAAAGCACTGTTTACCTCCGACCTTCCATGCAACAGCACCAGCTAGAGACAAGCCAAATCCAATTATCAAATGCTTCCTGAGAAATCGTTCTAGAAGACCACGCAACACTGGCCTTGGCAGATTGGTTGCAGTTGCAGGTGTTGAACTCTGTACAGAATCAAAGAAATGAAAATAGTTAATGACATGTATATAACGATTTTACATTGTGAACCAGAACAGCCTGTAGGCTATTGAATTTGTGAGCAACACATTCATCTACTGTATAATGTTCAATATTTAATTATAGCTCTATTACATGGAATAATGAAATTAACCCATTCAAATGGGACGTCAAACATCATATATATTTTTATCCAAAATGTATAACTTTTCAGAATAAAATTGGCCTGACCGTTGCTATATCATGTTTAATGTTCAAAGAACAGTGTTTTCCCTCACCTATTTATACAAATACATGTACCCTTCAGGAGTTGTTGTAGGGAGTCACAGGAAATTGAATCCTGTCCAAAAATTTTGAGTCCCAGGAACAAAAAATCACCTTCCCAAATCCTGAAAACTTCCCATCAACAAAATAATGTTTAATAAGCTAAGGCAATGAAAAAACCCGCCTGTTCTACAGGCAGGGTTTGAATTAATCGAAAGGCATCGAAGGCCATTGCCCTACCTACATTGCTGCCCTCAATTTCTGGCTGTTTTCACTCCATTCAAAAGTGCATAATGGCCTTGGATAAAGTTGGTGCCACTTTCAAATTGCCATAAATTGCCTGCCTTTTTCATTTCTTATTTCAAGGCCTGTTACAGGCCCAACTGACCCAATTGTTTCGCTTGCTAGTTGTAAATAAAAAAATCTCATGTGATTTTTCTGAACACACTTTTTGCTAGAATCAAAACAAATAATTCTCGATCATTTCAAATGATTCCCTCGTGTATGCGACATCTGTGTGACCCCAACAGCGCTACGCGCCTGTAGTTTTGGAATGCAGTGCGTCCAAGACCGCGTTAAACCACGGGGATGAACGCGAGCGCCAGGGTTAGATTTACACAGGTGCACACATGCACCAGTGCATGTAACATTGTCTGAAGTTTCCCCGGTGCATGTACTTTTTCTGTCTTTTTAGCCCTTTTTTAGGAAGGAAGCTCATTTGGGCATGTAGATTTAATTTACTAAATCGAGTCACGGGTCACGACGCTCAGATCGACAATTGTTTGTTTTGATTTTAATATAGTTCATTGTTTTTTTGGCATGCCATTGCATTGGCAATTGCCATGAATTCAATAGATTGAGAACATAATTTTAAGGACAACTTTGAGTCTACAAAAAGGTGAGTTGTTGGACATAAAAACGGAGGATTGTTCTGGTGACTAAAATGGTTTCCTTCAATTCAATTCAACATTCATTACATTGTGTCTGTTCCCAATATACCGGGGGGCCTATAGTTACTGTAGCCCATGGTAGGTATCTATCGAGACTACTGTACTGACCAGAAACCCAAATCTTCCAATCAACAACTTGATGAACAACTAACATTAACAAGTGATATCACAAAACAAAATGTACCGGCCATCATGGCCATGTCATGACATGTAATGTATGATGAATGATGATGAATCACAGCCGATATAGGCCCACTTGTACTGTTCATCATAAGTCCAGATAACACGTGTACATATTAACATGATTTTATCGATGATTCCTACCTTTGCAGATAACATAGATTTTTAATTATTTTGCAACTGTGGGCTTGGTGTATATCCTATGTACTCTTTCGTGATTAATGCACAGACATCATGTTTTATTTCTGTTAAAAATATTGACATTTATAAGAGATGCGCCACTCAAGAAAATAGCGGTAAGGGACCGTTCATTATTTATGGTGGAGGGGGGGTTGGGACAAATTCGAGACTCGTATGTTAAAATTACCTAACCCCCCCTACAGCTGAAACTGAAAATTACACGACCCCCCCTGCTAACCAGTAGCTTTTTACACAACCACCCCCCCCTCCCCGAACAAAATCAACTTGTCACATACTTCAGGGGCTGTCTTTACCTTTGTAATTTTGTTCATGGATACGTTGGCAAATTTTGTTTGTGCCCTATCTGAACGGCCAATAATTTTATGATGCTCCTTCTTTTTATTGTGTGAAATTAGTAATGGCGAGCGTAGCGAGTTGGATTTTTTTCTTCATATTTATACATTTTGGGTGGTTTTGTGAGTCTTTATAACCCGAACAAAAACTTCTGAGCAGTGAGCAGAAACATATAATCCAGTGAAACCTTCTACTTTTGTGAGCATATGATGCAAAGCAGAGATGAGGTGAAAAGCATGCAATAAATCACATTTTTAAATCATGAAATTGGATTTTGTAACATTATACACCCTGTGGCTCTAGTGTCTCGACCGTTGATGATTATGTAGATGTTTTTCCACCATATCTTCAATTTGCTGTCCAGAAGTCGTCTCATAGTAAAAGTTTTTGAAGTCGATAGGTTTTAAGAAAATATGCGCGAAGCGCAGAACAAAAATGGCATTTACACTCCAAAATAGCTTCTAAAATCACTCCAATCCCCACCATCTTTATATAAACAAATTTACACAACCCCCCCTGTTCAAGAATAAAAAGTTACATAACCCCCCCTATTTCAACATATGAAAGTTACATGACCCCCCCTATAGTTTACCCAACCCCCCCCCTCCACCATAAATAATGAACGGTCCCTAAACAACAAAATATCATGTGCGTTGATCAGTCTCTGCAGATTTGTTACGTAAAACGCTAAGACGCTGCTGTTTCCAATTCAATTCTAGCAGGTGTCCAAATAAGGCCACTAATTTGGGAGCCATATTTGCCCAACAAGACAAAATGTGTAATAAATTCACTATTGTTTGTGTTTGAAACCAGAAATAATTGTTCCAATGGAGTAAAAATCTGCTGAGGCAAGGTTTAAGTTTGATTTCCTGTTTGAATTAAACAATACTTGTTGAAGAGATGAAGTACATTTGGTGATTTTGGGTTTGAGAGTTGAGACTGAGAGGCTTGATATCTCCCAGCACTATATCTAGGTGGATCCACTAGCCTAAATGAGTACTTGTGGCCAATGAAATACAAGGGGTGTGTCAGAAACATCCATTCAGCATCAAGCAAAAGTGTTGTCTATTGTAAAAAAGTTTTTGTAGTGATGGGCGGCACAACGATAATCGATACATGTTTGTGATTGGGAAGGGGTTAGTGATGGGGGATTGTGGTTGGGAGGGGGTTAGTGATCATGGTGATGGGGTTTGTTGGGGAGGGGGTTAGTGGTGGGGAGGGGTTGTAGTGGAGGGCAGGGGTTTGTGGTGGGGAATGGGATGGCCGGGGGGGGGGGGGGGGGTTGTGATGGGGAAGGGGTGATGGTAGCGTGGATGCACGGGGTGGGAAGGATTTGCCTAGGGGTGGGGTGGGTAGGGTGTTTGTGGTGGGGGAGGGGGTTTGTCGTGGGGGAGGGGTTTTGTGGTAGGGGAGGGGTTTGTAATGCGGTGGGGAAGGGCAACCAAGATTTTTTTTGAAGCGACACAAAATATTTAGGTATTGAGTTAATAAACAATTGATATGAAGGTAGAATATGCTATTTTTTGTGTGGAAGCGCTACTTTTGGATTAACTGTAAATACTGGCAAATATGCCCGCGAGCGGGCATATTTGGCAGTGCACTGGCAAATTTGCCAGGGCGGGACAATTTGGACACCTGCTAGGAATGAATTCACTTTGTATATATGTGCAGCATCCATCTGAATCCATAGTCAAAGAGACTAAAATGATGCAATGAAACGGCCATTGTCACGTGGGAAAAAAAGAGTGACTTTTACACTGCCCTCAAACATGCATCGCTACGTCGCGTCGTCAGTATTATAACTACACACGATAGCGGTTGTTTTAGGATTCCGAGGACATACTCTATGTTAATCACGCGTCGTGGAATTCGAGGGCTTTGACAGTTGTTAAAGACACACAGGTGGTAGCGGTAAACGTAAAGAAGTACATACAAAGGAAGCCGCTATTTAGACGACATGTATTCACGAATTTTCATTTTCACAGCTCAGATAATGCGCTGTTTTTCTGCTTCCGTTGTTCGGTTTTAAAAATAAGATAGGTAGGATAGATAGGAGAATTTGCCACACGCCAATTTCGTTCGAATTAAACTTAGTCCATAGCCAAACTGGAAGGATGAAATTACAAGGTCAGGGGTCGTCCACGTGAGGGCGTATTTACAAACAAACACCTACAGGCGGTATTGGGCACATCGTGGGTGTTTAATGCATCGATTGAGGCAGTCCGTATTTTACATGAAGTAAATATTCATAATTCAATACAATGGTTAAAATCACTAATATTATTCAACGGGAGAGAGTCTAAATCCAATGAAGAAAAAAAAGATTATCTTATAATCTCATAAATATTGATTAACTTGGGTGCCAAATCAATTTCTTGACGTGCAAACAAATCGCTTGTCATGCTTTCCGAATTTCGCCCACCCCATACGTCATGATTGTTTACTTCGAAAGACGCATCAATGCGCAAAATTTCAGCATTTACGAGGACGAAGCTAGTGGCTGAAAAGTGGATTTAAATTACTATTTTTATCAGATGTAAGTGTAAATAGTGTTGTAAGGCCATGGTAATGAAAGTCTTAGATTTGCGTCCACCGCCCGCATGGTCCAAAACCTCCCGCATGAAAAACTCATTATTTTATTAAGAACATTTTCATAATATTCACGTAAAAACACAAAAATCCCAACGTTTCCTACTTTGTGAGTCGTCAGTCAGCGAAAGAACGATGTTTTCAGTCACTTCGTTCAACGCTGGCGATCGCGATCAAGCCGCCATCTTGGATTTGAGTCATCTATTGTCGAAAATGTGTTTTAAACACATTTTCGACAATAGATGGTGCTCTTCCCTGCGGGAAATCCGGGAAATCGTGCTTGGATAGGATAATGAATAATGAGTAATGAAAAACGGCCGCATGTGATTTGAAAAATGCCCGGACACAAATCTAAGACTTTCATTACCATGGCCTAATCAATAAGTTCAAACACATTCTATGATTCTTAGCTATGCAGTCATCATTGTGGGTGAGTACAAATAATTTTGGAAGATGCTAGGAGTCGCAGAAATTGTACTTCGTAGATTTTGGGCTCGTCAAAGCTTAAATACCGAAGTCACATCATATAGTAACGTTCTGTGACTCAGTACTATAAGTCCTGAGACACACGTTACTTGCGACTAGGTAGGAATGCACTGTAGGAAAACGTATTACTGATAATCTTACGTCTAACCTTTTTGCGGTGTTCAAGAAATATTTCCATGTGAATTACTCGCTGCTGTGAGTGACACCGTTGTTTGTACAGGATTGAAAACCAGGGGCTATGTCACGTCCAGGGTTTTCATTCACCCTATACAAAAAGGGTCAAATACCCTTCACTTTTGATTTTCACCCTTCAAAAATTTTCTCAAGGGTGAAAAATTTTGCAAATTTCATTGTTTTACCGCCCAAAACACTGCGCGAACACACATTTTGGCCATCATTTTGTTTTTTCACTCTCGAGAAATAAACCCAGTGAAATTGCTGACGTCCCAATTGCATTACAAGCAAATTGGGACGTGAAGTTAGGTCTAAGTTACGCTAACTTCTAAGTCTAATGATTGATGATGAATGATATTTAACCAAAGCTAGGGATGTTCATATCATTGACTACAGAGGGCGACATTTTTTTGAAAATTTGTTGCCAAAATCTGTAGAAAACTCTATGTTTACCTCATTTAAATCCAGCGATAATGGAAAAAACAAGCTGGGATGTATTCACTGATGTCTTACTAACCACACACAAGCAACTGGACATCATGATTTTAAAGCCCTAACAAGCTAAAATAGTTTAAAATTTGCATGAATTGCCCAGTTTTCAGCAATATGAGGAAACTACTTTTGGTTATAACTTTTTTATTATTCAGCCTGCAGACATGGTTGAACCATCATTTTTTATTGTAAAGTACTTTGTTTCCACGTATACCATTTTCAAAGAGATAATTTTATTTTCAAAATTTTATGAACATGCCTACCAAAGTACTAGGCCCTACCTCAAAAACTATTAACAACGCATTGCGCACCACCAAATCCTGACAAAAAAGCCAAGACAAGACAAAACAATTACAAGAAACTTTCTTCTTCAGACAGAACTTAGGATTCAGATCACATTCAGATCAAGAACAAGTTGAAAATGAAATGAAGAAGAAGAACTTAGATGAGTCTTAGAAGTCATGAATGAAGTTGTTTGCCTATTCCACTAAAATAAACATTAAATATATTCGAGTAAATTTGCATCTAATTCATTCCAGATATACGATCATGAGTAAACATCAAACTAGGAGTACTTTTTAAACGAAATACAAACCATTTTGAACGATATAAAGTGTCTTGTTTCTGTAAAACCAAGCAGAAAATTCTCCACCGTGTGATTTCCAATCCAAAATGTCTGCACAGGAACAATCTCTTCACGTTATCGTTATTCCTTGCGAGTCGTGCAATCGAAATACTTACTGAAACGTCAAATCCATATCTGTCAAAGAGCTTAGTCAAAAACGAGGTCATCAATTTAGTGTCAAAGGTCAGAGCTCAAAATTGTCTTGAATTTTTGCTGCTGTCGCTGAGAAGTTTTGTTCAAAATTGTTAAAACAAGCTATGAGAAATCAGGCCCGTAGGAAGGGGGGTGGGGGGGGGGGGGGGGGCGATGGTGGCGATCGCCCCCCCTTTGAAAATCTTCCCCGGAAAATTTGTACACAGATGAAAAAATTTCGCGCGCTACGCGCGCATTTGTCTTCCCAAAATGCAATATTCTTTCCTACAATCTTGTTTAGAGCCAAAATGTACCTCGATCGTGCAAAAAATAGGTGCAAATTCGAAAATTTTCGCGCGCTACGAGCGCATATTTGACTCAAAAAAATCTTCCGTGATTTTTTTTGGAAAACGCCCCCCCCCCCCCCTTTGAAAAAAGTGTCTTACGGCCCTGGAAATGGCATGGCAGGATCCGGGGGCAGGATATTGCAACGATGTGAACGAAACGGGACAATGGGAATCAACTAATGATGAGCCCTCAACTCCGTTGTTGATCGCGGGTTGATCGTAGAACATAATTTTGACTCGCAAAATTCACAACACCGAACAACAGGTGAGTGGATCCGGGGAGTGGATACATAACATATCTTCTTAAACCCTAACCTAAGTCCTACCCACATTTTCCAAGGACATTTTTTTCAACGTCAAAAAGCGCGGACAAAAAGAGTTGCCAAAAGAGTACCCCCCCCCCCCCCCTAGCCTTGGTTCCAGGCTGATCACTGGCCCCCTTTATGCTATACTAAAGTGCTCAACAAAAGAAAGTCGTACACTTTGTTTAGGTCAATTAAAGTTACTTTAAATTATTTTTTTACCAAACAGGCTCGATAGACATTTGGATGAATTATTTAGGCACATTTTGATACCAAATATAACACCTAACATCAAAGATAAACTATAATTAGCACCATTTATAGAAAATTAGTCACTTTTCAAAAGTCACATTTTCATTACACTACGCGGAAGAAAACACCAATGTTAACATAATGCCCTTTATGTTCGGAATCAAATATCCCGCTCACTGTACGCCCAGCGCAGGGTTGTGTGACGGCTGCACAGTGTGATCGATTGCCCGCCGGCCAATCCTGGTTATAACAACAGTGTCACACACGGGTGAACCACACCCATTTTCCTCCCGTGTAGTAATTGAAAATGTGACTTTTGAAAATTGACTAATTTTCTTTAAATGGCGCTAATCATGGTTTATCTTTGTTGCTAGGTGTTATGTTTGGTATCAAAATGTGCCTAAAAGATTCATCCAAATGTCTATCTAGCCTGTTTGGTAAAAGTACAATCAAAAGTTACTTTAATTGACCTAAACAAAGTGTACGACTTTCTTTTGTTGAGCACTTTATTACATGTAGCTACAGTTGAAATTGCTGTACTTATTATTTCCTGCCACAGAACAATTTTGCTAATTGGATACAGGTATAATAAGCAGACTGTGTCCCAGCCTACATACCCGAGCAGATTAGTAACCTGGGTAGATTAGTGACTGGGGTAGAATAGTAATATGATGCAAACAGTGGCTAGGGTCAATGGTGTGACCTTATATTTAAGGACATTAAGTCAAGTGTCATGACTGGCATACTAAAATGCTAAAAGGTGATTAGCAAAAATAAGATGGAAATGACTAACAAGAGAGACTTGAAGCAAGTCTACCCCCCCCCCCCCCCGGGGTAAATCCGGGGGTGGGGGGGGGGGGGGGGGGTACTCGGATTTGGTTTGGTCGGGGTGTGCCGCTGGAGATTCAGAACTATAGGGTGATTTTGGAAGAAAAAAAAGTACCCATTTCTAAGGATTTTGCTTCATTAGGCCTATAGACCCAATTTTCGCAAATTTTTTATCGGGAAAATATACCAAATGTTCGCGAAAATACTAGACCCATTTTGTAAAAAAGTGACCACATTATTACTATTAGGGATTTTCCACACAAATCATACCGTGACATTGGATCCCCAAACTGCACGAAAAAATTGAGGCTCGATAACTAACAAAAATCAAACCCCATCCGACTCAAATTGGTGCCCTCGCCCAATTCCCACACATATGTATTTAATATAATAATACATTATGATGCGGGAGATTTTATATGGTTGGGGGGAGAGCGGGAAAAAAATTGTCTAGGCGCGCGGGAGACTCCCACCAAACTCGCGGGAGAGTTGACAGCCCTGTGAAGACCCCTGTTACGCTAAGCTACTTTACATTTCATGGGATGAATCATTCATAGTGTAGAGCAGGGGTGGGCAACCTACGGCCCGCGGGCCGCATGCGGCCCGCCAGTGGGTTTTTTGCGGCCCGCGAGATGTATCAAGAAAAATAAAAAATGAATCTATTTTACAAAGCTGTTTAGCATTTATCGGCACACACGATGTACTTCAACGTGCGTAGGTATATTTTCCCCATTAATTGTCATGTCAGTGGCATAACCAGAAAAGGGCGAGGGGGTGATCACCACCCCCAATATTGACGTCGTGTAAGATTGACACTGTTGGTTCATTTGACAAGTCGAGGAATCATAGAATTATGATGGTCAAAAGTATAAAGATGAAAAATGTTCACGAGCTACGCGCGCATAATGTGTCACCAAAATGCAATATTATTTAGTAACGGCTTATCTAGAGCCAAAATATACCTCAATCGTGCCAAAAATAAGTGCAAATTCTACAATTTTCGTGCGCTCACGCGCGCATTGCTTGACTCAGAACAATTTTGTCGGTTGATTTTCATTCTTTTCCCGCCCCCCCCCCCAATATGAAGAACGCCACTGTCATCTGTACTGTATTGAGATATTATATTATTAACATGATATGGTTAAGCACACACAAATCAAAGGTTTGAAATCAACAGTAGGCCATTGCTACAAAATTTGGTTAGGTGCGGCCCAATCATTCAAAAAGGTTGCCCACCCCTGGTGTAGAGTGTGGGTGGGGGAGGGGCGTGTTGAGAAGGGCCTTCAATATGAATGAATGTTTACACGTCATGGATTTAGGACTCTAGGGAGTGTTCATAAATACATTAGTGGGGGGGGGGGGTGCTGGAAAATTTTATTTTTGGTACATCAACAATTTGTTGACCCTCCCTCTCGCTATATGTATAACACACAGAAAATGTTTACATAATTATGTTAAATATAGAACTCCATAATTATTATGTAAACCTTTCACACAGTATTTTGTACAAAATACACAAGTTATGTAAACATGACTTGTGTATTTTGTACACAACTAAATTGTGTACAAAATACACAAGTTATGTTTAGATAACTTGTGTATTTGGTACACAAATACCGTGGTTTACATAATAATTATGGAGTGTGGTTATATTAACATAGCTTGTGTAAACTTATGTAATTTTTTTGTTTGTGTGTATGCCTAAATCTTTTGCCCCCCACCCCTCCTTCTTAATACTGGAGCAAACACTTTTTGTGACCCCCTTTTTTACTGAACATGGTCAAAGTCAAGAAACATAGTTACACAATTGTACATAAATTTTAGTATTTTGCTGTGTGATCTTTTTACAGCATTGATTCTCAAGAGTCTATATTATTTAAAAATATATACCAGTACATGATTCAATTTTACATATGGACACAGCTTGGAAGGCAGAGGGAAAATAATCTGGAGCAAGTCAGGACTACCAATGGCATGTGCAGGACTTCTGTGGTGTGGTGTTGGGTAGGGTCTCCATTCCATGAATGATTTTACACCATTTTGCACGATTATTTATCCCGCTATTCCTGAAACACATGCGAGCGTAGCACAAGATTTTTTCTTCTATTTTGCTATTTACATGAAACAGTTTTGTAAAAAGATGGTTTGAAATAGGCTTTACATGAGTTAGAAAATTAATTAAAAATACATCCCATGTCTTTTTTAGTTTAAAGCAAACAGACCGTTGGTAAGGGAGCAGTTCCATTTGTACGCGATAAAAATTGCGAGAATGTTCCGGGCCCCGATGAGTTTTTTATCAGGCCCCGATGAGATTTTTAGCGCGTACAGTTGCGAGTAGCAAAGGATTATTTATCGAGTAGCGTATTACCGCTTGTTTAAATATAACGAAAGATAAGTGGTCGGTATGTAAATAGAGCTTCGGGTTATTTATTCTAGTTGTAAGGTACAAATTCAGCATTTCATGTTTTTAGAGATAATGTTATTGATGAAATTTATATTTTGGGAGCATACCCCAGGTATGGCAGAGGCCTCGTATCGGGCCCCGATGTCTATTTTATCGGGGCCTGATGTCTATTTTAGCGCGTATCAACTTGAAAAACATCGGGTCCAAAACATATCAGGCCCCGGTACAGTCGCGATAAATTTATCGCGTATAAATGGAACTGCTCCCTAAGCCCTATTAGTATTAGTCTTTCTTCTATCAAATACACTTTAGTATTGAATTTCACCACTTAACTACCGAGATATGATCAATTCAATTCAGCAACAAGAGTGCAAATGACCCCCCCCCCCCGTAGCGCCGCCACTGCTTAGGTGTTCAAACACAACCCCTCCATATTACCCTCCATATCGTAGAGGAGTAATTATAAAATACCCTTCATAGTGTAGGCCTACCCTTTCACACTCTCCCTCGTATGGAATAATGGGTATTATAATATAGGGTGTGGATGAAGGGTATTCTTAAAATATGCCAGATACCGTTCATTTTACGTTTCCCTGCAATAGAGGGCATCCACGTATCAGCCCAGGGAGGTGTCAAATAGAGCTACCATCGAGAGCAGCATATTTGATAAACGATATCTAAGCTACCCCTGATAGCAACATTGATAAACTTCCCGAGCTACACCTGATAGCAGCATTGATAAACTACCTGAGCCAATCAAACTTTTCAGATTTAAAGTCAAGCATTTGTATCTACGCGCCAATCAAAACTGTCAGCGTAAAGTTATAAGGCATTATTTATACAATCAAAAACCCTCAGTATAAAGTTAAAGCATTTGTATCTACCCTAATCAAAACCTTCAGTGTAAAGTTGGTATTTTGTCTATACGCCAATCAAAACTTTAGAGATAAGTTAGGCATTTGTTTTCCACAATTTAATGAAAACCTTCAGTATAAAGTTAGGCATTTCTATACGCCAATCAAAAATGTCAGTGTAACGTTTGGCATTTGTATCTACGCCAATCAACCTGTCAGTGTAAAGATAAGCATCTGTATTTACGCCAATCAAAACTTTCATTGTAAATTAAGGTATTTTGAAATGAGCAGAAGGGAGCATATTTACCCTATCTATGATAGCATTTACACGTTTTTTTAATACTAGTTGTGTATTGGTAGGTTTTACAAAATAAAAGTCGGGTCTCTATCCCATTTTGAGTAATAGGCATTGTAGAAATAACAAATTTTTTATCCCATTGATGTATGCTTGCATGTCTGACGTTTTCAAGAGTTGGGCCAAACTTCTTGGTCGTTAGCTTGACCACATGTTATAGGAGGATAGACCTCCATATTTACCGATTTTTTTTCTGTGCCAACATTTAAATAAAATTCAGGCTTGTGCGCACATTTCACGTTAGGGCAGCATATGCCTGGAATAGTCTACCATTTAAACTTTAACTGGAGAACATGACTGTGCATCAATTTAAGTCTAAGATTAAAGGTATATTATGTGATCTTTCCATGGAACGCCCTCAACATAAAAAAAAATTGAAAGCGGATTTTCTTGCAGATTTACATTTCTGATCATAAATCGTACATACATTCCAAGTTACAGGGCGATACGATTCTTAATTACTTCAAAATCATGGTTTTAGAGTGAAAATAAACTGTCGGATATCCGACAACTTATTTTATTCTAGTCTAAATAGAGGGCGCTCTCTGGAAAAGATCACATAATCTGCCTTTAACTAACTTTAATTGTGTGCAAAGTACTTATTTATGTAATTATATAATTTTGCTATTCATGTTTGATTCATGTATATACATGTGTAAATATTTGAACATTTCTTTGTAAATACTGTAACATTTTCTGTATGATGAGGGCCTAATCGGAAAGCAGTGCTTGACACTGAAGCTGTTTACCCTCAATAAAGAAACAAACATACCCTGATGGCAGCAGTGATAAACCACCTGAGCTCAGTAGCGTAGCCAGACGGGGGAAAGGGGGGGGGGGGCTAAGTGCCCCCCCTGAAGAAAAAAAATTTGACCGGGAAATCGGGAAGGCAAAGGAAAAGCGGGAGGGCAAAGGAAGGGAAAGAAAGGGAGAAGAGGAGACAAAAGGGGAAGGAAAGGGAAAGGAAACGGACAGAAATGAGAAAGGAAGACAGGGAAATTAGTTGGAAATTGCAGTTTTTCACTACGCTTCTCACCCCCCTTGTCATTTTTCTTACTCGACGCAAAGCAAAAAGTCGAACTGGTGTTCACCGGGAAAAAAATACTCTTCGCCCCCCCCCACCCACCCGACAAGTGATCCTGGCTACGCTACTGCCTGAGCTACCTCTGATAGCAGCATTGATAAACTACCTGAGCTACCTCTGATAGCAGCATTGATATACTACCTGAGCTACCTCTGATAGCAGCATTGATAGACTACCTGAGCTACCCCTGATAGCAGCATTGATAAACTACCAAAGCTATCCCTGATAGCAGCATTGATAAACTACCTAAGCTACTCCTGATAGCAGCATTGATAGACTACCTGAGCTACTCCTGATAGCAGCATTGATAAACCACCTGAGCTACCTCTGATAGCCAGCATTGATAAACTACCTGAGCTACCTCTGATAGCAGCATTGATAGACTACCTGAGCTACCCCTGATAGCAGCATTGATAAACTACCTAAGCTACTCCTGATAGCAGCATTGATAGCAGCATTGATAAACCACCTGAGCTACCCCTGATATCAGCATTGATGAACTACCTAAGCTACCCCTGATAGCAGCATTGATAGACTACCTGAGCTACCCCTGATAGCAGCATTGATGAACTACCTAAGCTACCCCTGATAGCAGCATTGATAGACTACCTGAGCTACCCCTGATAGCAGCATTGATAAACTACCTAAGCTACTCCTGATAGCAACATTGATACACTGCCTGAGCTACCCCTGATAGCAGCATTGATAAACTACCTACCCCTGATAGCAGCATTGATAGACTACCTGAGCTACCCCTGATAGCAGCATTAATAAACTACCTAAGCTACCCCTGATAGCAGCATTGATAGACTACCTGAGCTACCCCTGATAGCAGCATTGATAAACTACCTAAGCTACCCCTGATAGCAGCATTGATAAACTACCTAAGCTACCCCCGATAGCAGCATTGATAAACTACCTAAGCTACCCCTGATAGCAGCATTGATAGACTACCTGAGCTACCCCTGATAGCAGCATTGATAAACTACCTGAGCTACCTCTGATAGCAGCATTGATAAACTACCTAAGTTACCCCTGATAGCAGCATTGATAGACTACCTGCGCTACCCCTGATAGCAGCATTGATAGACTACCTGCGCTACCCCTGATAGCAGCATTGATAGCAGCATTGATAAACCACCTGAGCTACCCCTGATAGCAGCATTGATGAATTACCTAAGCTACCCCTGATAGCAGCATTGATAGACTACCTGAGCTACCCCTGATAGCAGCATTGATAAACTACCTAAGCTACTCCTGATAGCAACATTGATACACTGCCTGAGCTACCCCTGATAGCAGCATTGATAAACTACCTACCCCTGATAGCAGCATTGATAGACTACCTGAGCTACCCCTGATAGCAGCATTAATAAACTACCTAAGCTACCCCTGATAGCAGCATTGATAGACTACCTGAGCTACCCCTGATAGCAGCATTGATAAACTACCTAAGCTACCCCTGATAGCAGCATTGATAAACTACCTAAGCTACCCCCGATAGCAGCATTGATAAACTACCTAAGCTACCCCTGATAGCAGCATTGATAGACTACCTGAGCTACCCCTGATAGCAGCATTGATAAACTACCTGAGCTACCTCTGATAGCAGCATTGATAAACTACCTAAGTTACCCCTGATAGCAGCATTGATAGACTACCTGCGCTACCCCTGATAGCAGCATTGATAAACTACCTAAGCTACCCCTGATAGCAACATTGATACACTGCCTGAGCTACCCCTGATAGCAGCATTGATCAACTACCTAAGCCACCCCTGATAGCACAAGTTATTAACTACCCGAGCTGGCGAGCTGCACCGGATAGCAGTGAGCACCATTGATAAATTACCTGGGCTACCCCAGATGGCATAATTGATGTAGGCCTACTATCTGAGCTACCCATGATAGTAGCATTGATAAATTATCTGAGTTACCATGATAGCAACATTGATAAACTACCTGAGCTACCCCTGATAGCAGCATTGATAAACTATACCTGATAACAGCATTCATAAATTACCTGGATAGCAGCATTGATAACCTCTGATCTAATAGCAGCATTGATAGACTACCTGAGCTACCCCTGATAGCAGCATTGATAAACTACCTAAGCTACCCCTGATAGCAGCATTGATAAACTACCTAAGCTACCCCTGATAGCAGCATTGATAAACTACCTAAGCTACCCCTGATAGCAGCATTGATAGACTACCTGAGCTACCCCTGATAGCAGCATTGATAAACTACCTGAGCTACCTCTGATAGCAGCATTGATAAACTACCTAAGTTACCCCTGATAGCAGCATTGATAGACTACCTGCGCTACCCCTGATAGCAGCATTGATAAACTACCTAAGCTACCCCTGATAGCAACATTGATACACTGCCTGAGCTACCCCTGATAGCAGCATTGATCAACTACCTAAGCCACCCCTGATAGCACAAGTTATTAACTACCCGAGCTGGCGAGCTGCACCGGATAGCAGTGAGCACCATTGATAAATTACCTGGGCTACCCCAGATGGCATAATTGATGTAGGCCTACTATCTGAGCTACCCATGATAGTAGCATTGATAAATTATCTGAGTTACCATGATAGCAACATTGATAAACTACCTGAGCTACCCCTGATAGCAGCATTGATAAACTATACCTGATAACAGCATTCATAAATTACCTGGATAGCAGCATTGATAACCTCTGATCTAATAGCAGCATTGATAGACTACCTGAGCTACCCCTGATAGCAGCATTGATAAACTACCTAAGCTACCCCTGATAGCAGCATTGATAAACTACCTAAGCTACCCCTGATAGCAGCATTGATAAACTACCTAAGCTACCCCTGATAGCAGCATTGATAGACTACCTGAGCTACCCCTGATAGCAGCATTGATAAACTACCTAAGCTACCCCTGATAGCAACATTGATACACTGCCTGAGCTACCCCTGATAGCAGCATTGATCAACTACCTAAGCCACCCCTGATAGCACAAGTTATTAACTACTACCACCCGAGCTGGCGAGCTGCACCGGATAGCAGTGAGCACCATTGATAAATTACCTGGGCTACCCCAGATGGCATAATTGATGTACTATCTGAGCTACCCCTGATAGTAGCATTGATAAATTATCTGAGTTACCATGATAGCAACATTGATAAACTACCTGAGCTACCCCTGATAGCAGCATTGATAAACTACCTGAGCTACCTCTGATAGCAGCATTGATAAACTACCTAAGTTACCCCTGATAGCAGCATTGATAGACTACCTGCGCTACCCCTGATAGCAGCATTGATAAACTACCTAAGCTACCCCTGATAGCAACATTGATACACTGCCTGAGCTACCCCTGATAGCAGCATTGATCAACTACCTAAGCCACCCCTGATAGCACAAGTTATTAACTACCCGAGCTGGCGAGCTGCACCGGATAGCAGTGAGCACCATTGATAAATTACCTGGGCTACCCCAGATGGCATAATTGATGTAGGCCTACTATCTGAGCTACCCATGATAGTAGCATTGATAAATTATCTGAGTTACCATGATAGCAACATTGATAAACTACCTGAGCTACCCCTGATAGCAGCATTGATAAACTATACCTGATAACAGCATTCATAAATTACCTGGATAGCAGCATTGATAACCTCTGATCTAATAGCAGCATTGATAGACTACCTGAGCTACCCCTGATAGCAGCATTGATAAACTACCTAAGCTACCCCTGATAGCAGCATTGATAAACTACCTAAGCTACCCCTGATAGCAGCATTGATAAACTACCTAAGCTACCCCTGATAGCAGCATTGATAGACTACCTGAGCTACCCCTGATAGCAGCATTGATAAACTACCTGAGCTACCTCTGATAGCAGCATTGATAAACTACCTAAGTTACCCCTGATAGCAGCATTGATAGACTACCTGCGCTACCCCTGATAGCAGCATTGATAAACTACCTAAGCTACCCCTGATAGCAACATTGATACACTGCCTGAGCTACCCCTGATAGCAGCATTGATCAACTACCTAAGCCACCCCTGATAGCACAAGTTATTAACTACCCGAGCTGGCGAGCTGCACCGGATAGCAGTGAGCACCATTGATAAATTACCTGGGCTACCCCAGATGGCATAATTGATGTAGGCCTACTATCTGAGCTACCCATGATAGTAGCATTGATAAATTATCTGAGTTACCATGATAGCAACATTGATAAACTACCTGAGCTACCCCTGATAGCAGCATTGATAAACTATACCTGATAACAGCATTCATAAATTACCCGGATAGCAGCATTGATAACCTCTGATCTAATAGCAGCATTGATAGACTACCTGAGCTACCCCTGATAGCAGCATTGATAAACTACCTAAGCTACCCCTGATAGCAGCATTGATAAACTACCTAAGCTACCCCTGATAGCAGCATTGATAAACTACCTAAGCTACCCCTGATAGCAGCATTGATAGACTACCTGAGCTACCCCTGATAGCAGCATTGATAAACTACCTAAGCTACCCCTGATAGCAACATTGATACACTGCCTGAGCTACCCCTGATAGCAGCATTGATCAACTACCTAAGCCACCCCTGATAGCACAAGTTATTAACTACTACCACCCGAGCTGGCGAGCTGCACCGGATAGCAGTGAGCACCATTGATAAATTACCTGGGCTACCCCATATGGCATAATTGATGTACTATCTGAGCTACCCCTGATAGTAGCATTGATAAATTATCTGAGTTACCATGATAGCAACATTGATAAACTACCTGAGCTACCCCTGATAGCAGCATTGATAAACTATACCTGATAACAGCATTCATAAATTACCTTGAATCTTGAATCTTGAATGTTGGAATCCTAGTAAGCACTGCTTGTCCAAGGATCAGTGGCGTAGCCAGGTTATTGATATTGGGGGGGGGCGAGAACTTAAAATGAACCGACAAGATTGTTTTGAGTAAAGACACGCGCGCGTAGCGCGCGAAATTTTTTGACTTTACACCTATTTTTGGCACGATTGAGGTACATTTTGGTTCTAAACAAGCTTGTAGCAACCAATATTGCATTTAGGTGACTGTTATGCGCGCGTAGCGCGCGAAATTTTTTCATACGTGTACTTTTGACCATCATAATTCCATGATTCCTCTGGTCAAATGAACCGACAGTGCCAATCTCAACCGACACGACGTCAATATTGGGGGGGCGATCGCCCCCCTCGCCCCCCTCTGTCTACGCCACTGCCAAGGATAGTTGTAAACATCATTCATGTCAAGCCGATGTGCAGGGTGCAATAAACAAAGATGTAGATGTGCAAGTAAAAAGTAGCAAGACCAGCTACAGGTGTTGATGGGTTGCAGTGGCCTGTAGAACTCTCACTGCTGGTAGAGCTGCAGTCTGGAAGCTGGCAACGGTTGTTGCTGTTACGGCTTGGACTGGCAGACGGTTCCAGATTGGAATTGTTCTAACGAAAAATGAAAATTTAAAAGTGTTCCGGGACGATTGGATGGGATTGTACCTAAGTTGATGGCCAGTTCTGCTGTTTATTTGATGCTGATTTACACATGATGGGAATTCCATGTTTACAAGGTTGTTTTTGATTTTGTAGAACATTGTGCATTGTGTCATAAGTCTCCTGGTGTGTAGCTCGTCAAGTTAAAGTTGTTCACGTAATGGCGTTATGCTTGTGCGTCTTCCATATTCTCCACAGATGAATCTCACAGCTTGGCGCTGGATGGCCTCAAGGGACTTGATGTTGCTTTGTGTGTGTGGATTCCATGCTGCTGCTGCATATTCCAGTTGTGGACGTACAAGTGCTTGGTATGCTTTTAGTTTCACTCCTTTGGCACAAGGACCCAAGTTTCTTCTGATAATGCCCAGGGTGCTGGATGCTTTAAGCTCAGTGGCGTAGACAGTGGGGGGGGGGCCGGGGGGGGGGGGGGGGGCGAGTCACCTAAAATGGGGACGGCGAAGCGGAAAAATGGGGACGAGAAGAAGGGGAGAAAAGAGAGAAAGAAGGGGGAAGGAGAGGAGAAAGAGAAGAGAAAGGGGAGGAGAGGGAGAAAGAGAAGAGAAAGGGGAAGGAGAGGGAGAAAGAGAAGGGAAAGGGGAAGGAGAGGGGAAAGAGAAGAGAAATGGGGACGAGAATTTGTTCATGTAGTACATTTACTGTGCGATTTTTTTTGGACTGTGCGAAATTTTTTGACCTCCCCCCCCCACTTACGTGAAATTCACGAGGTAAGTGATTAGAAAAAAAATTGGGGCAACCTTTTACGAACAATTTTTAGGGACATAAAAAAAAAATAGGGACGATATTGATGCTTGCCCCCCCCCCCCCCCCCCCCCCCCCCCCCGGAATGACATGCTGGCTACGCTGCTGCTTAGCTCTTACTCTGGATAGCAGCATTGATAACCTCTGATCTAATAGCAGCATTGATAAACTACCTGAGCTATCCCTGATAGCAGCATTAAACTATACCCAAGCTACCCGGCCTGATAGCAGCATTGATAAACTACCTACTGAGCTTCCCCAATCATAACTTTCAGTATTATGCATTCAAGTATCTACGCCAATCACACTTTTCAGATGCATTTGTATTTATGTGCCAATCAAAACTTTCAGCGTAGAGTTATAAGGCATTATTTACAATCAAAAACCTTCAGTATGAAGTTAACAGCATTTTTATCTAGGTGGAAAACAACAGTCAGTCGTTAGCACACACAAAAAGCGTTCACTGTGAAATGAAATATGCACGATTTCTTGCGGAAGACACGCACTCCGGTTGGTTGTGCATACTAATTAGTTTAGGAGCGGCTTATTTCAAACCCTTCTCATTTCGTCATGGTATTGTCTAATGGGCTAACATTTGAACTGTGGTTTAGAAAACCCATGAACTCCAGGTAATAAAAAGGATAATGGATATAACAATATATTTCTTATATAATAACAGTATTTCCTGCCTTTCGATAAACCGGCACAATTACCACATATTAACATTGTGTTTGATAGCAAATTTCTCCCAAAGAAAAAATAACACATTTGTAAAATGTAAACTCGTCAAAGCTTATAAGGTTCCCGACATTAAAATGTGAAACATCTTGGAAATAATGCAGTAAGATACTCTGGAGGTAGACGATTACATCCATGAATGAACATTTGCGGAGTAAAAATATACGCCATGTTCCAATACACAGACCCAATCGCTTATTGTAACAAAATTTCGTGAGGCAGGATTCGAACCGGCGCGGGGAGAATCCAATAGATTTATAGTCTATATAGCCTTTACCGCTCGGCCATGACTACTCATTGAAACGACCGTCGTGTTCAATCGATAATGAGCCAGTGGTGAACTATCGATTTATTCGACCAAAAATGAGTTATTTGGGGGGATTTTGGGGACTCATATTTTATTTGAAATAAAAATAACACATACACTGAAAGCTAACAATCAAATTAATATTGTCTAAACCTGTCAAAACTGTTGGCACCTTTGCCCCATACCCTATGATGAATAATACCAACTGATGACAAATATCACTATAAGGGGGCTGGCATTTTCTTCAGAAGGGGGGGGGGGGGGGGGTCCCAAATATACTGGGGGGGGGGGGTCATAGTTTTTTTGACATGAAAACAGGGGGGGTCATACAATTATTTCATTGAAAATGGGGGGGGGGTCACAAATTTATCAAAGCATGCTTGCGTGAAGAACAAAAAGGTAGGGGGGTCATAAAAATATGCAGCTCTTGGATAGGGGGGGGTCATGAAAAAATTGTCTGGATCTATCCACATTTTGGGACCGCCCCCTTCCGAAGAAAATGCCAGCCCCCTAAGTATGATTTGTTGTACTACAGTAAGATGGGCTAGAGGTAGACAACTATTAAGTCAAGCGTTCTGGGTTATATCATTTCGATCATCATTCACTAACGTCAGCACACCTAAATATTTCGAATCTCCGAATGATCGAGCATCTAATGTAACAGAATGAACTACGAGAATCTACGGAATCCTCATTAGAAAGAGCTCATATCTCTCATTAGTGATCGCGCTATTAACGACTGACTGACATGACAATGATTACCGGAACTGAGAGATGCCCTGGTTTGTTTACATCACACAGCTGATCAAACAAGAAAGAGGCAATCAATTAGTGTCAAAGGTCAGACATGTTGCAGTTATCTCCACGGGCAAAATCATTTCGACCTTTGGAGCTATAAACCGGCTTAGTGTAGATAAACTAAGTATACCAGTACTTAACCTAAGTAGAACCAATTAGTGCATGCATCATTGGCTCTCACGTGATTTATGTCGGCCAATTAGCGATCGAAACATCCGATACGGTTGACGCGTTCATTGAGCGTTGGGTGAGTTAATGTTTGCTTAGTGACGCTCACTTACGTAACGACGGCGGTATAGTTTGCACGGATATAATTTTACGCTAGCATCCTCACATGGAAAAGAGAACCCCAAAACCCTCAGGATTTTATAGAAAGCTGGTGAAATCATCATTAGACATCAGGAAACATCGTCAAAGAGAAAGAAGTTGGAGTAAAGATGACTCATTCAACGTAAAGGTATGTTTATTTCATATGATATTTTTTAAAGATCGCAAAAATAAGTTTATTAGAAGATAATTTTACATTCCGTGCTTAGAAATAGTTCCGATATAGTTTTGCGTGGACAAAAAAAGTAATCGGTTATCACCTAATAAAAGTGTTACGGACTCTTCTAAATATAGTGTAAGATAGGGGTGAAGCATTTTGCACGAGGTATTTGAGGTGTGCTCCGTGTGTAGACCTATTGAAGAAAAGCTTTATAAGATTTCTCGTTTAGGATTTCCAAGCAAACGAGGGAATGTCAAAAATAGTTATTAATATGAAACTGTGTGATTCCTATACAATCAACGGCTTTAATATACTACTTGAGGAAAGAAACCACAGCATTTGGGCCTATATGCCGAGTGTGAAAATATAACTTAAAAGAAAAGAGTTTTATTGTTTAAGATTATGTTTTCAGCCTCTAGTCGTCAAAGTCCCTCCATCTCATGTTCTTGATATATCCGAATCCTTTGGGCGCAATTCCATTTGGAAATGTTATTTATTCGTCATCATCATTTATATATATATATATATTTTTTATTATAATATTTATCTTAATTACATTTATGGATAGAGATACTGTATAATATGGGAGGCTACATGGTTTGTTTAGAATTGCTTTGAGGATTCAAAAATGGTGTTCGCACTTCATAAAACTTTTAAATTTTGTTTTCCAAATCCCGTCCAACTTAAAAGTTTGATTTTGAGTTATTTAAGGCCAGCAAATTTGAACTTGGTTAATTTGTTCATTTATTTATACACAACATGTTCACAAAATCTCCCTCGCGTCTGTGGTAAAATTTGCAAAACATAATACACGGGTATTTTTTCTAACGTTAACAAGAATATACATTAAAATATTTGTAGGCCTATAACCCTTGTAATCATGATGACATCTTGTCATTAGCAACCATATTTTGTTCACTCATCAAAAAGGGTCTTGTTTTTATCTGTGAATTGGTAAATAACAATACACTTAATCTTTTGTTATATGTGTTTAATACCCTATAATCAATGATAGAGTTGACACATCCTGGATCTAACTTTAATCTCATTACATGTGCATTCCTTTAATTCTTTTGTCTATGAAACTTTATTTACGGGCAATAACACCCATTAATAAATCAATAGTAAATCGCCCATAAAGTATCTAAACTTCATCGATCATATCAGATTGTACACGTCATGTATTTTATGTAATCAATTTTGAAATTTAGTTTTTGTACTATGGAAAGTTGAGTGTTGAATATTTTATAATTGACTTGAATTTCCAAACGTACTGACTATTACACTTTCCATGTCATGCATGTGACAGGCGTCTCCTGACGATCCCGTTTCAAAATGTTCAAACAAAATGTCAAAATTATTAAAATTCCTCCCCGTATTAGTAATAACCAAGAAAAATTATTTAAATAAGTACAAACATGACCAGTATTGATTGAGATAGACCATGAAAGTTAGGAAAGGTGTTCTACAAAATGTGTTGTATGTGATCAAGCCAATAGTCGCGTGGAAAGTGTAAATAGTATTAAACTATTATTGGCAAGGAATAAAATCCTTTTTTCGCAATATGAAACAAGGATTTACGATATATTTAATCTTAAATTCGTGTTTGTTTGATGGTATGATTTTAGCTCTGAACTGTCGCCATTTATCTATTTTTTTAGTCTTTGGTTTTTTTACATACATATTAGATTTTGTGCCGAAGTGGCTATGATGAAATAACTATATAATGTGTAACCACGCAATTATTTTACTTTTTAACAGCATGTTAAAATGTACAAAGACATAGTTTTGAATGTTTCATTTTATACTTTCAGATTCTTCGAGAGGAAGGAGAGAGATGCTACGTCCATTGGGTGGGCTGGGGAGCTAAGTACGACTCTTGGGTAGCAAAGGAGGATTTTGTGGGGGTTGACGAGCCCAAACAAACAGGACACAACCCAGGCTTTTTTGATCTGTTACGGTACGAAGTCAAAAAGCACTTAAACCTGGGATACAAGTCAAATGCCCAGGTTACAATACGCCTCAATTGCGACAAGGACAATTTCGACACTCTGTCAAATATTACCAATTCCAAGGAAGAAGGAGGACTCTGGTATAAGAACAAGGACTTAGATACACTGCTAGGCCCTAATTGGCATACAAGAATAATAAACCAGGATGGTGATACTTGCTATATTATAGACGGCTCCGTCAAGTTTAGGTTTAGTAAGAACAGGGCTGTCAGGGAATTCGAGAGGAGCGAGGATGGAACGTACACAGAAGTAAAAGGTTCGGCGGGCTATGGCCTGACAATGCGATTTGTGAGAATGGAGGCATCAATCCGTCCATTTCAAACAACATGAACAGTGGTGGGATGAAATTTTAACTTTTTGATTTTGTGTATGTGAAAGTGCTCTTATTATCTGTAATGTTTATGTAGTAAGTGAATGTTAACGCCTTGACCATCAGCCGTGTGCAACTGTGCATGTCTAACATTATATGTTGAATATTTTCGTAGTTATTTTAGGGTCTCTATCGTCTGTATCGTGACTAGATATAACACTTTCCACGTGGCAGGCGACTGCAGACGAAAGTTCCAATAGATTGTATTACACAATTGTTTTCAAAAATAATGAATTTCAAAAGCCTAGTATTGGTTCAATAATTATTGAGATATACTGTGAAAGTTGTCAAAGGCTTTGAAGAATCTGTTTTGTGTATGGTAAAATTAATAGACGCGTGGAAAGGGTTTGTGTTTTGAATATCACATGATAATAATGCGTGGAAATCTGTTTCAATAGTTTGAGACGATCTGACTAAGCTATTTTATTATTTGATCAAAGTACTCCTGTTTACATCTTTGGTTTAACTCTTTTGTATCAATTGATCATATCTATTTTATAACATTGACTATATTTGTAGTTTTGGTTGAACTGTTTTGTATTAATGTCTAGATAAATTTTTTATTTGAGTATTTTTGATTGTAGTTTTAGGTTCTAATCAATATGGATGTATTGCCTGTTCCAAAACACTTAATTTTAGATATCATTATGCAATCTCGTTCTTTGGATTTATCTTCATTAGGCAAGAAAGTTTTCGAGGCCATATGCCAATTTAAGAATGTAGATCTTATTTATTCAAATAGATTAGCACGAAACATCAAAACGTATGTGAGTAGGTCGCGCGCTATGGTACGAAAGGCAGGCGGAAAGGGGAGAAAGCTTTTGTTGTCTAAGTCTAAATCTGACCAGTTTTCCTTGAAAGTTATGTTAAGTGAATACAATGTACGGGTACTGAAGGAACAACGTGAATCGGTCATGCTTACTAACTCGAAATTGAGAAAGAAACTTGCAAAAGTTAAGACACGTTTGAAGAAATTAAAGCAAAAGTACAAACTGAAAAAGGATCAAGTGACGAAGAGGGGTCAATTGTTAAAGAAGGTGTCTAAGGAAATATTGCGTCGTGCGCGAAAGCTGAGAGACCCACAACCTTTCGATTCATATTCGCGTTCTTGGAGGCATTCGCTTCGGGTTTCAATGAAACAAAAGTGTAAAACTGCGCTTGCGTATGTTGGTCTGGATAAATATGAGTGTCATAGTGTGTATGTCAAAAACAAATCTACACAGAAATTTGAGACTATGACTTTAATTGATGATATTCCAAATCCACAAAGTGCTACCAATGCGAAACTTTCACCTGAAAAACTTGAACTTATCCGCCTGCTCATCCTCATCAAAGATGGAAATAATATGTCTGACAGAGCGTACGCTGCAATTGCAGGCATAACCGATCTCCCTTCACTATATGCACTAAAGGCAGAGATGGATAAGGCTGGGCAGGTGATTGAATTTCGAAAAACGCCAGGAGATGAACCTGGGGTTGAGCGCGATCTAGAGAGTGTGATTAAGTTTAAGATCGGATACCTTGCAGATCAAGGAAAGTTGGTGGGTGAAGATAACAAAACTATTCGGGTGAAAATTAGTGGGGATGGGACACAAGTGGGGAAAGCCAATAACTTTGTCAACATTACTTGCACAATTTTGAACGACAAAGCTACAGCAACATCTGAAGCTGGGCATGAGCCTATTGTGATCATTAATGGAGGTGAGAAGTATGACATTCTTAAGAAACACATGAGGAATGTTGTAAGTACCGTAGACCAATTTAGTAGATTTGTATATATGGATGTAGAGTATGAAATTGTGTATTATCTTGGGGGGGATTACAAGTTCTTGCGTGAAGTTCTAGGGCTCGGATCTGCCAACTCTCATTACTCGTGTATATATTGTAAGAAAAGCAAACTGCTGTATCACAAATTTAACATTTCATGCGAGCGAAGATCACTTGAAGAAATAGTTGATTGTTCGAAGAAGCCCGATTCTTCGGACACAAAATTTGCCTGTAAACGTGAGCCACTATTCATGTCAATCCCTCTTGATAGAGTTATATTTGATACACTCCACTTGTTCCTGCGCATATCCGATAGATTGTTTGACAAGTTAGTTAAGGATTGTGAAACAGCAGATAGCTTGCTTAAGAAGCCAAGGGGGCAACCAAAGCCAACTCCTCACATGGATGCTTTGGAGAAACTTATCATTGACAGTGGGATTCACGGGGTTGGGTTCTTTGATGATGGGAAGGGTGTTAGAAAACCTAGGGATTTAACAGGTCCAGAAAAACACAAGATATTTCAGAATCTGGAAAAAGTTGACGGTGTTTTAAGGACATGTAAGCATAGGAGTGATCAAGACGTTGACCACATTATAAGTGTTTGGAGAGAATTTTATTCTATCTACAATCTTATCCGATGATAACTTAGGAACTACTAATACTATGCAGGCTGATGGTTCAAGGCAAATTGAATCTTTGTCAAAACAATGGCTACAGATGTATATTTCAATTTTCACATCAAACAACCTAACACCATATATGCATCTTCTCACAGACCACGTTGGTGAAGTTATAAGAGTGCATGGAAGTTTGGTCATGTTTAACTGTCAGGGTTTAGAGAAGAAGAATCACGTGATCACAGTTGACTATTTCAAGTCGACGAATCACCATCGTGGTCCTCAAGGTATTGAATCTCTGTCTCAATTGATGCGAAAGTACAACAGAAGCATGTACTTCTTCCAAAAACAAATTTCAATTCAGAAGCGGCAGAGAACATGTAGTCATTGCCTAGACAAAGGTCACGATATTAGAATCTGTCCAAAAAAATTGGCAGTTTAATTATGTAAACTTGCTAAATATAACTTATAAGGAGTCAATCGGCACGATCGATGAGCAATGAAATCTAGTATGTATGCGATACTATTACTATCGTGCTATACTATCTATTTATCGGCATTGGTTAACTAGTACAATGAATTGATATGGAATGATGGTAACAATCTTAACACTTTCCACGCGGCAGGCGTCTGCAGACGACAGTTCCAAAATTTCACAAAATGTTCAAATTATTGAATTGCATCACCATATTTAGAAACACTATGAGAAATGCATCGAAATATGTACAAACATGCCTAATATTGGTTCAGTAATCCCTCTTGAGATAGACTTTGAAAGTTGGGGGTTTTATGCAAAAATCTGTTTTGTATATTGTAAAAGTAATAGCCGCGTGGAAAGTGTTAAACATAATGAACAGATGATGTTGCTCTCGTTGTGGTTAATAGTAATATATTTGATACGATATCATTATTCTTAAATTTAATATGGACAATGATATGTGTTCTGTAATTGATATGTAGTCTTAGATTTGTCATAATATCGTTGTGAATTTGTTATTGGAAAGTGCTATTGTTCGTTATTAAAACTACCTCATGATTTAAGAGAAACTATATACAACAAATTGTGTTCTGCCAATTTTTAATTGTCTTCTTTTATATCAGGCCTATAAATCATGTAGCCAAACGTATACTGTAATACCAGAAATGTTAGCGGGTTTAAACTTTCTCAAATCTGGTCTAATTCACGGCATGACATTTTCACTAATTTGAGGCATCTTGCTTGCTATGTAAAAATATGTATAACATCTTATTTAGCGGGATTTTGATTTAGAGGTCTTAGCGAAATTAGCGAACATTTCTGGTTTTACAGTATGCAAACCGACGTTGTGAAATAAAAATAATCGTAAAATTGTCGAAATGGTATTAAATAGCCTACTATATCATTAAAGATATTTAACTTAACTGTGCTCATGAAATTAATTTAATTTGATTTAATTTTGAAACTTGATGAAATGATTTTGAAATAATTTTGGATATTTACATCATTTCTTACTTAATAATATTGTTGACAATGTTAGTAACACTTCTGTATAATATTAAATAACTCCACTCGCAATGTAGGCTTCATTTTTAAAAAAAATCCAACAGAATCAAGCTCTGTAGCCTTCTATATTATCTTGGAGGTTAAAATAAAAGACCGTAGAATTTCGAACTATTGAAGAATTTTGTTCGCCGTCGCAAAATTACAAACATTACTTAAACCATGGTTGGTTAAACTATGAAGTACTACTATTACATGCAGTACATTTTGGCCTAAGTAATAGTTTAACATGCACACCCCCCAATAAAAATACACGCGCCCTTCGTCCAAAATCAATAATCATCATAGCACTGCCCAGCAACAAGAACATGTTAAACCGTGCTTACAAGCTGGATAGAGAAAAACAACTGTCAGTCATTCAAAGGGACGGTCCACATAGTTCCCGGGATCCAATAGGATTGCATTTTTGTGACATGTTAGAAGGGAAAATTGCCCGTCGGTCCCTGAATGTAACAGGTTGCTAGCTTATTTGACTCGGGTGTGGCGCCCTTCTAAAAACACAGTGCAGAGGCAGAAATGGGCTGAAGTTTGCCGAAATTGGTAATTGCTATAACACGGCGGGAGAAAGAACGGCGCTTCAGCCGACCCTGTCATGAAGATACCCCCGGTCCACATAGCTATCATTATTATCTTTCAGGCTAAAAAAGATATGTTAAAGAGTAGTAAATTCTGCAGAAGATGATCCATGATACATAAGTTTTGAACATGTATTTTTCACACAGGGTCCATCACTAGTTTGATAGTGTATTTCTTCAACACGGAGCGTGAGGGTAAGGTCACGGTCCAATTACACGGGTCTGTGTGGCGTGCATACGGAAAACGGACAATAACTGCAGTATGACGTGAAATTGGCCGTCTTTGGCTGATTCTCAAGTTTTACCACTCAAGTAAATGTGCGTTAAAACAAACTATGGGAAATGGCAGGATATGGAAACGAAACGGTGAATGAAAGGGGACAATGGGATTCAACTAGTGATGAACCATCAGCACCATTGATGATCATAGAAAACATTTTTGACTCGCAGGAAAATAACCCAAAACATCAAGTATCGCGATCGGGCCCGGCCCAGCAGCAGCAGCTACAACAGAAACTCCATCGTCGTGAACCACATCATTGGAACGCGTGAGTCAATGCATGGACTTATCTGATATGCAATTCCCACTTCATATTACCAACAATATTGAAACGCTTTTTAATTAATATCTAGTAAATAGACGAGACGTTAAAACGTGGTTAAACGTCCCATCATTCATTCCTAATTCCTTGCAGGTGGACAAATTTGGCAACCCATTGGGAGCCATATTTGGCCACCAAGACTATAAATGCGTATTCAATTCACTATTTTTCGTGTTTGAAACTAAAACTAATTGTTCCAATAGAGTAAACATCTGTCGAGGTAAGGTTTATGTGTTTGATTTCCTGTTTGAATTATGCAAATTATGATGCTTGTTGAAGAAATTAAGATCATTTCGTTATTTTGGGTTTGAGACTGAAGGCTTGATATCTCCCAGCACTTTATCTGGGGGGGGGGGGGGGGGGGGGGGGGATCCACTAGCCTTAATGAGAACTTGTGGCCAATGAAATACAAGGGGTTTGTCTTTTGAAAAATAGGCTTTTGTAGTGATGGGACGCGCAACCCCGGGCGCACAACGATGTGATTTTTGTGATACTGATAGTGGGTTTGGTGAGATGGGATAGGGAGGGTGTTGGTGATTGGGGAGGGGGTTAGGGATGGTGTTTGTGGTTGGGAGGGGGTAGGTGATGGGGAGGGGGTTGTGGTGGCGTGGATGCATGGGGGTGGTGAGGGTAGGCCTAGGGGTGGGGTAGGTAGGGTGTTTGTGGTGGCGGAGGGGTTTGTGAAAGGAAAGGGTTTTATATGTTGGGGATTGAGTGGGGATGGGTTTGAGGTGGGGGAAGGGATAGGGGATTGTGATGGTAAAGGGGTTATGGTGGCATGGGGTTGTGGATGGGTAGGGTAGGGTGTGGTAGGATGGGGATGGTAAGGTGTGGTAGGGAGGTTGTTTTTGGTGGGAAGGGGTTTTGTGGTGGGGTGGGGAGGGTGTTTGTGGTGGGTAGGGGTGGTGGTTGTTATGGTGGGGGAGGTTGAGTGAATTTATAGTGGGGTGGGGTGGTGGGGAAGAGGATTGGGTGGGGTTTTTTTGCCAAACATTACTGACGTTAAATCTATTTCCCAATAAAACAACACAATTCTATAGATCCCCTCCAAAAGTTAGGGTCGGTTGTAAGAGGACAATCAAACCATTTCTTTTGGCCGATGTCTTGGATTGAATTGAATAAATTCAATTGTTGGTGCTTCTATAATTAAAAAACATCTTAGGGAGCGTTCATAAATACTTTGGTGGGGGGGGGCTGGATAATTATAGGGGGGGCACAAAAAGTTTTGATACTCTGCAAAGGGGGGGTCCAAAAAGTTTTTGAACACCCCAACAGAGGGGGGGTCAAAAAAGTTTAAAACACTCACTAGTTTCCAAAATTTTCTGGGGGCTTCGCCCCCAACCCCTGCTTTACCTGTATGCACATTATTTACGGAACGTTCATAAATCAATGTAAAAATAGCTAATTGTTTGGCGTGCTACGCGCGCAGGTGTCTACGAGCCTGATTTCATGTACTAGTTCAGCTAAAAAAAAATTAAGGGCCAATTCATGGCAATAGCAAAAGCATATTTAAAGCCAGGATATATAATTGGAGGGAGCATCCTAATTGGTTTCAAAAACAGATCCGTGCATAAATATGTGAAGTTATTCAGGGGATTAAAGACCATGGCACTAAACCAAAGATACCTGCAATTAAAGTGGAAGTTCTGATTCACTCTATATTCTACAACCTGCCCTCCTAGATGTGATGCGTCCATCAAAAATAGAATATGAATATGATACATGGTCAAAAAGAAATCCCTTAAAAGCTATCATATCTATGTTCTCTGAACTTGATAATAATGAACGGTGACAAGAAAGTTTCAGGTGCGGGCAGTACAGGGGGGGGGGTCAAAACAGTCTGTGGCATGGCGAGAGGGGGGGGGGGGGGGGGGGGTCAAAAAAGTGTATGGCATGGCGAGAGGGGGGGGGGGGGTCATAAAAGTTTTGATATACCAAAAATGAAATTATCCAGCCCCCCCACCAAAGTATTTAATAAATAATATTTAAAATATTAATAATTATTCATATCCAATTTAATGAAAAGCTAATCAAATTCTTCATCTTATCCATTTTTAATATAACAAACAGTCAAAATTGTGACTAAATGTGATGAATGAGATTGTATTGGGTATTTGGTATCCTCATCATTAAACAAGGTGAGTTTTGCTATGTCAATATCCAACAAATATCATTTCAATCAAATCTTGAAAAAAAAATCAAAAAATCAAAAAATTATTGATTTGTGGTGGCAAAATTACTGAAATTTAATTTATTTCCCACTAAAACAAAGTAATTTTTAGAAGTTTCACAAAATATTTAGGTATAAGTATAGCTAATAAGCTATCAGTAATAAGGTTAGAGGATTCGCTGTTTGTTAATGTAATTAGAATAAAAAACTACTATAAAGTAGGTGTTGGTTTGAAGATGCACAAAATTTTATTACAAAATCCGACGTTTTGGTCAACAGACCTTGGTCACAGAGTGGTGAGTGTGTGACTTCGTATTCGCACACTCTCTCCACTCCGTGACCAAGGTCTGTCGACCGAAACGTCGGATTTTGTAATAAAATGTTGTGCATCTTCAAACCAACACCTACTTTGTAGTAGTTTTTTATTCTCACCTATACAATGAGATGCAACATAGCACCTCTTTTATTAACTAGTTTAATATTTAGTGACTGGCAAATATGCCCACTTGCAAGGAATGCCATTGATATTACAATGGATACAAGGCACCAATTGTCCTTTGTTGTCACGCCGGTATGGGAATGTAACGAATTGTCTCGGAGGACAAGTTGTCCTGATTCCTAATATGATCGTGATATCTGAAGCAAAAGTTTGGAGTAAATGTATTTTTTTAGTTTGAGTTGTTTTTAGTTGTAGTTGTTTTTATTTATAGTTTGAGTGTTTCTTCCGATAAATTGCAGAATTCAGTGAAACTGAATATAATCCCACTGCGTATCCCTGGAACCTGTGAATACATGTATGTGCGTACAAATACAGACCCAGAAATCTGGGATGATCCCCTACTCTTTACGTTATAGTTGGAGTTATAGTAGAGTTATTTATAGTTATAGTTGGCATTGTATTATAAACTCCTCAAAAAAGTTTGGAAAGTTTTTTCAATCACCAATTTTCCGGATATTTCGTAATGTATTCATATTGTGTTTCCTCTCTATGAAAATCTGATGGGTTCCTCTTTCCATCAATACCCCATTTGTAGCAATCCCCTTTTTCAGTGCTCAGCAACTTGCTTGAGAATATGGGGAGGTCACAATCTGAATGTGCCAAAATTGCCACTATTTTGAACTGAACTGATATGAGCAGAGTTTTGCAGTGCAGGACAACTTTAAAAGTGAGATACAATATATTTCGTTAACAATTTATGTGATACATGTATCACTTCAAATACCCATGGTAATTTGTTTTACATTTTTAAAAAAAAATTTCAGCAAAGAACAAAGACAATGGACGGTGGTACTATTCTTTGGAGCATTGTTAGCTTATGCCACACGCACCATCATGCCACTTTGTGCAGTTGCTGTGGCACAAGAATTTGGATGGGACAAAACTGATATGGTAAGTATGTTGTCAGATATTTCCGTTCATAACCTAAGTTTCCATCATTTGAACATGATATTTGCACATTAATTCCGTTTTTTCCACACAACATAAATGTGACCTGGCACGACAAAATGAGCGTAAAGTAGCTGGGGCTGATTTTTAGTTATGGCCTGAAATAGTTGATTTGAAGGGGAGATCGAAAATGAGATATTTTCATTTATGGAGAGATAAACTATTTATGTATCATACCGAAGTATTAATTTATTTATTCAATTACTTTATTAACAAACATGGTTAAAAAGCATACATAAAACCCAGGACATGACCAGCATGACAATGGAGACCATCAACATGGGCCAAAGCAGGGTAGACAAAATACATTAAAACTACATTAAAATACATCAACAAATTACAGGGAATAAAACAATCAGGTGACTTGAGGAGCAGCAGAAATCAAAGCATGATTAAGAGTGGGCAATATTCAGGTGATCAATATTGTCCCAATTTGGATCTTGTCTGCTGTTCCATATGCCATATGATCCTAAAAGAGCCAACTTTGAAATGTCTCTGATAGCTTTTTTGTTGAAGCTTGCTTTAGTGAATTTAAACATTGACTTTACACGAGAAATGTTGTCCTTGGTAACCACCCCACGGGAACCTACTTCAAAACAGACCAATATTTTAAACAAATAAGTTTAAACAAATATTTGGGTCATTATATGTTATTTAAGTATTAATTTTGGAGAGGGCATTTTATTCTTACTTCTCAATAGGAAAATATAGCAGGGTATCGGATCATAATCCGGTGATAATCCGCAAAAGGCAGCGGATCATAACCCGATACCATTTTCACATGCAAATTAATTTGGTATCCGGTTATAACCCGGTGGGTTATATATGCAAATTAGTTAGGTATCCGGTTATAACCCGGTGGGTTTTGAAAATTCAGTAGATCGTTTTGTGGATTATAACCGGATACTAGTCCGCTTTCTGTGGATACTTTTGTGGATTATAACCGGATACTAGTCCGCTTTCTGTGGATACTTTTATGGATACCTAATTTGCATGTGAAAATGCCATCGGATACTAACCCGGTGGGTTTTGCGGATACTTTTATGGATACTTTTTTGTGGGATAGTATCCGGTTATCATCCGCTTTTTAGCGGATACTTGTATAGCCCTCAATAGTTGCGATGCATGATCATGCACATTTTGGTATGCACACATAGCATATCCAATATAATTCTAGTAGACATATTATAGACCAAGTCATATTATACCTGAACAGCTTTGTCCTGGTATCCAAACTGCACTGATGTACTGATATCAGGAGTACTATATTATTAATTTGCTTGTGTTGCCAACTGAAGCCTTACCATGCATGGCCCATCACAAAAAGTAGCCATTTTTTGTTTTGCAGCCAAACAGTGGTGTTGGCAACATAAACTGCTCAATGCATTTAAAATAATTAAGCAATTTCTGTTCTTGTCACATAGATTGCTATAAACAATCACACACTGTTACGGTTCCCTTATCAAAGTTATTTAGGTTTAGCCTATTACTATTCTAATAATATATTCCATCTTACTTACGGTATTCTATAGTGTATTAGGCAAAACGTAAGCTTATAGGATCTACATTATAACGTTTAAGCTTCTATAGGCTAGATATGCAAATAAAAAATAGCTTATAGTAATTTACCTGTAGTACAGCAGTGCATGTATGTCATCCACAAGCATATCCAAACTTCTTTATTGTCATAAACATGGTAAAACATCATCATCCTTTGATTCTTTTGCCAGCTAAAATTATATGTTCATGTATCCAACTGCCATTTTGCATTTTTTGAAATTGTGACCTCTGACCTAGTGTCAGTCATGTGATCTGTGGATACCTTTTGGATTATGATATTTGAGACAAAGTTTAGATTATAATCCAGCGGTACATCATCGGGTTATAATCCACAAAAGTATCCGCTAGTGGGATATAACCCAAAAAGGCGTCCGCATGCGGATACTTGTGGATACTTCCAAAAAAAGTATCCAAGTGGTATCGGATTAGTATCCGGTAAGTATCGGATACTAACCCGGTACCTTTTTATTTTACCATGGGTGGTGATTTTGATACCCTTAGCAGTAGCACAGGCCGCGTTGTGGTCAAAAAAAGCACCCTTATTCCGCATTTTTATTCTCGCGGATGATGATTGCAACATTATAGGCCTACCTGACTGCCCCCCCCTTAGGGCACTGACCATCCAGGAATTGAAGCGGAGACCTCCAGATTACTAGATCGCCGCTCTACTAACTGAATATTATATTCTTTAGAAGATTTGAATCGTGCCATACTTCAATTGAAATATGCTTTGATGACTACATTTTTAGACCTTACTGCTTGATAATTATTGGTGCCTACCTTCCTGCTATTGATGGGGTAAACATCCATATTGAGTTACAAAAGCAAGGTGAACAATGTAATGCAATCTCGTAATATTATTTACATTCTTCGCTTCGCTTGCGTTACACGGAATACACAGGTGTTTTTTTAATGTCACCCCATGGCAAAATATTAAACAATATGTCACCCCCGCCCCCGGCAAAATTACAACTTCCCCTTTCACCGGTTTCATCCAACAACTTCTTTTGGCCTTTTTCTACCGCTTCCCTTTACTTTCCTCACATTTCTCCCTTTACCCTCTTTTTTCTGTCACAAGTGACTGATTTTCTTCCCCATTGTTTAAAAAAATGTTGTTTTTTCACTACTTGGAAAGCAGGGGGGTGTACCTAGGCATAGGGAATTTGCTCTTTCCATGTTTTTACACATTTCTAATTGTCAAACCCATAATTTTTCATTCAACACTAAATTCAAACGAAACAAGGTCTAGAATTAAACACTTCAATTGGATTGAGGAGGAGGCAGGAGGCCAACAAACAGAAGTTATCAGGACAATTTAGGGTTATTATGAAATTGAATATGTAGGTGATCTAAAAAGCAAGGTTTGATGGTCCAATCGGCAGGAAACATTTTTCTTAGTTTGCTTTAGCTTTATAAACTAATTATTAAAAATAACTTGTGCATTAGAAAGAAATGGCTACTTGATTCATTCATTTATAAAGCGCCGTCTATCTAGGCAAGCCTATTCCGACCAAGGCGCTAAAGTTAGATGTGTGAACAGTTACAGACCGGGATGATCCCCTACTCTTTACGAAAGAGTCTGTAACCTTTTAACGTGCTCGGGTATTGCTCTTCCGATGCACGGGACCACCATTTTTACGTGACTTCCAAACCACTGGTTTTCGCTGCCATTAGGAAATCGTCACAATCACTTCGCTTCACACATAGCAGTAAAGAGGTTTGGTTGATTTCTTCTCACTTCAGTCATATACTTCATTCAATGCATTGATTCGAGATCACAACACTGGATTAGCCACAAATCAGTTGTATTTTTATCTCATGACAATCTGTGACGCGATCAAGTGGAATCAGTCGTATGTCGGGAATATAGATTTCGAGTTACAGAGTTTGGTGGGGTTTAGACCATACTGTAGCATTTTTCACCTGCTTTTAAATGACAAATATCAAAATTCAAAACTGCCGACATGTGACACATTTCGCTTGATCACGTCACATATACATTTTACATACTATAATATGATGTAAATCTGTCACATCTTTTGCAGGGTTTTGTTTTGGGGTGCTTCTTTTGGGGTTACCCCATCTTTCAAATTCTCGGAGGTCACTTCAGTGACAGATTTGGAGGAGCAGAAGTCATGTACAGAGGTGCATTCATGTGGAGTGCTGTGTGTGTTATGACACCCTACACTGCGTACAAGTACTTGTCCCCTGGGACGACCAAATTCAGTGTTTTGATCATGGCTCTGCTTAGATTTTTCATGGGACTTTTTCAAGGTAAGCTTTAGTTGCAGTCTGTATATTTTAAATACAGGGTGTCCCAAAAGTGTTGATACCTTCTTAAATGAGCTTAATAAAGTGAAGGTAACGAGAGAGGTAGAGAGGTAGTGAAGAGAAAAAGGTTCTCTTAGACGATTCTGTTCAATTTCAGATTGAAATAATCCTTGAACATTATTAATGTTGTGAACAAAATTTAAATGTGAAAGCCTTTTCGCAAAAATAGCCATAAATGAAATGTGAGAACATGCAGCACATGATTACATACGGTACACCATGCATCCTGCAAGTTGAACAATTGTATGGTATTGTGAGTTTTGTATTAAAATGGACCTCAGAAAAGAGGACAAGTTTGTTACCGTATCAAAATAGTTTACAAGTTTTCTCTATCATGAATAATTATAAGCAAGATTTAAAAAGGTATCGTAACTTTTGGGTCACCCTGTACTAGCATCAAATGTAATAATTTGATTTGATAAAATAGCATGTGTGACGTCTGGCCTAAAAAGTCTTCCTGATCACATAAATAAAGAGAGCTGTTTGTTATTGGTGGCCTGTCCACCTAGCCATGGCCTTGGATGACTGTCAGTTAAGTCAGGAGACGATTCTATGTCTGCGTGCCCATATCGTGCCTTGCTGTAGTGGACTGTGATAAACAAAGCTATAGGCATTTATTGAGTATTTGTGCAAGTGCCAATAGTCGCCACCAGAGAAGTTCAAAAATGGCCCTATGCGCTAAACAATGAGCATCATTTGGACGGTAACATCTTGACGGCTGCAGACGCCATAGATATAATTAGGCTATTCGGATGCAGCACATTGGCTCAGGTCAAGTCATGCTATTCCACCGATGGCAATCACTCTTCAGGGTTTACACTTAGAACACAGTTGTATTGAGCATTTGGACTGTAACATCTTGATGCCATTATCAGGCCATTTGGATGCAGCACATTGGTTCAAGTCAAGTCATGCTATTCCACCGATGGCAATCACCCTTCAGAGTTTACACAGTTGTAACAGAACAAAGTGTTGAGCTTTGCAGCTCACTATAGCCTGCCACATTTACTTATTTTCATTATGGTATACCCAAGACTCTTTTAAAGAATTTGTGTGTAATCCGTAGAAGAATTCACCTGCTTCAATTTACAGTATTCTGATCAACACAAATGTCACCATTTGGTAATATGTTTTTTTTCTTCATTTACTTATACATGTACTTCGTAGGTGTCCATTTTCCATCTCTCACAAGCGTTGTGTCAAGTCGGGTCAACCCTGCTGATAAAGCTTTAGTTCTCGCTATCACATTTTCAGCAGCGGCTGCAGGGTAAGAATATAAACAGAGATGTAAAATCATTGTATTTTTTTAAAATAATGCAATGATTTTAAAACATAAATGGGATTTTAGAGCTTTAGAGAAAAACAATGTTTTTCCATACCATTCCATACAGTCCTAATTTGGCTCACACCATCATTTTCAAAAGTTCAAGAAAAAAATGGGAAAAAAAGTTATGCGGTAAATGCGAAATTTAAAAGCTACGTATGCAGTCAGCCCACGACTGCGTCGGACTTCAGACACACGGTGAAGCACGCTCCCCAGTTCGCTGTAGCCATGGCAGCGCGTCAATGCATTCTGTATTCGATGCGTCACTTCAACTACAATTAGTGTTGATAAGATTTAAGGGGTCCAAATCGAGAAAACTCGGGGTCCGGGTATCTAAAACTACACAAAATTAGAAATTTTAGGGGTCCAAACTACAATCTTGGAAAAAGCTCCTGGCACGCGAACGCTGAGCACACAAGTTGGTATTGTGTGCATGTATTGATACTTAGTGTCTTCTGTTATAAATGGAAATTGTTCAAATGAGATTTGTCCTTCCCCACCCCCCATCGATCAATGTTGGGACACTCTGGCAAGCTGCAGGAGCCACTGGCCTTGGTCAACATTGTACGGGGAGTGGGGTGATATTAGAGGTTAATCACACGCAAGTGTTTCAAGACTTTTTTCCATGATTGTAGTCAAAGCTGTCAATCTAAGGGGTCCTGGACCCCTGGATTTAAACGCCATCCCTGGTGTTGATTGTTATTTCCCGTAGTATGTGATAATCGAGCGACAACGTAATGTGGTGTACAGTCGATTATCGGTTGGAATGGAGTTGCCTATACCTGCATCTATGGATGAGTTGGGCAGGATCTAGGGTTCGGGGCACCTGCATACTTACATGGGCTTGGTATAACACAGCAGAGATCAATCAAAGTATATTTTTGATATTACCCTTCGCTTTTCTACACCCAGCCTTGTGTGGAAATAAGGAAATAATTGATTTTTTTTGCAGCTGGGATAATAATGATAATTTATTACATCAAAACAATGATTTTTTTTTCAGGTCTGTTTTACTGGTGCTGTAGGCTCATTAATGCTCACAAATTTCATTGGAGCATGCTGTTTTATAGTTTTGGTACTTTAGGACTTATATGGGCTTTCTGTGTGCAGATCTCCTCAAAAATGCCAAGAAACAAACCAACAGGAAAAGTGAACCAAATACTCGCATGAACGGTTGCTATTGTAGATACAGAAAGTAGCAAAAAGCCATCTGGATTTCCAGCAAGTCAAGTGTTAACAAAAGCTCTTTTTGGTGAGTATTGATTCCATACGTTTTTGACCCACAATAATAATCCTGAACCATAAGACATTCTATCAACTCATAACGGTGCATTATTATGTCAGGCTTTATTTCTGTACTATAATGCATGCTTAGAATATATTCTGTACATTCAAGTTTTTGAAAAGAACAATTTCATACAACTTTGACTGTGTGATGTGAATGCGGTGCACTCAACAAGGTAACTGAAGAATCATAATCCAAAGGATGTCAGCCCTGATGTCAGTGCAAGAAAATGCACCCCAACTTGGTACATTCTTATAATATTTGCTAAATAAGTCGATCATCTTATGATTTAAATGGACTAAGATAAGAGTTTAACGGGTTCGCCGTAGGACAAGTTTTAAATGGACTGTTTGCCCATGTTGTATACAATTCTGCAGAGTATATCCATATTAATTGAAGATCAGTTTTATGTAAAGCAGGATAAATGCCACTCACATTTGCTGCTATTTGTATAAGCGGTTATATGCTAACTAACAATTATCTGGATTTACCAAAGTTGGTTGATAAATACAGTGTCAATGTAGACATCAGATTCTGTACACAATGACGATTTATTCAGCTGAAATCTGAATAATCGCTTTCGCTCGCTCGCGTTTTCTTCGCCTGAATCCACAGTAACAATAGATAGGCCATTCCTTTCTTGAGCATCCCTCCCTGCGTGCATTGGTAGTCACGTTTTCTCTACTGGTTCTTAACTCTCCGTGTCTGCATTCGAAGAGGACGTTCTTCTTCCTGAACAAAAATTCAATTGTTCCCACCCACCACACCCCTCATAGTGGGTATCACCGTATTTGTCATTGCATGTTCATGCATAGTTTCTTTTTCTTCTCTACACACTCTACAAAATTTAAACCGAATCATTTGACAAACTATTAATAATGGATAGCTTCCATGTGTTTTGGACTCGCAACAAGTCCTATAATAATTTAATATGTATATAAATCAAGTAATTACCATCATATTGATAAATTGAATTATTTAGTAGGTGATTCTCCTTGTTGACATCTAGCGCGAGGACAAGGGTATCATGCACCATTAGCTTGCCCTTATACATGTATATCATCAACCATTTGTTATTGTAAAAATTCAGAATTCTTATATTGGAAATTGGTCCCTCAATGCGGACGATATTAGCCCGGGGTAGGAGTCCGGCATCGAACATTCTCCAATTCAATTCCACCAATTGATAATCTTATGTATTGATCTGAAAATGTGAGCGATCTTTCTGGCATAACTTTAATGGGGTGTAGACGAGGAAGTCACCCACGCAATTCACCATGCATTTTACAATTTATATATGTTAATTGAGGTGATCCCATTTTATTATC
>CM069448.1:76749758-76780163 GCA_035610835.1 Ophiura sarsii | reverse complement strand
CACTGACTCTGTACCAGTATCGGACGATACTGGGTGTTAGTATCGAACGATACTAGTACAGTCCAGAATCTAGGACCTAAAGTATACCTTTTCCGGAATTTTAAATAGTTCGTCAACTTGTGGGTGTGGAGTAGGTTTTAGGTTTGGGGTAGGTGGGATTGTGCATCTTGTGGCATATGGTATAATAAAATAATAATATAAGGCCTACACTTGTCTTAAATCAAGCAGTATAACATTAACGGAAACTCTCTATAGGTGTTCAAGAAATCCATTTCATAGAGAAAATCATAAATCAACTTACTCTGGATTTATGTCCATGTCAATTGCAAAAAATGCTCTTTCACCGCCTCCCCCAAGATTATAACATGGCGCAAAATGGAATTGCAGGTCTGGCCATTCGGTTTCCTAAAGAGGTTTGAAAATATCATAAATGAAACTGTGACAAGTAATAATAATAATAATAATAATAATAATGGTAATTTGTATAGCGCCGGTATCCGTCAGAAATGACGCTCATGGCGCTTTTGTAAACATGTAATATAAGTAATTAATAGCACAAAAATGATAAATAGCATGGGTATTATACATATACTGTTTTGTACGCTTCATTGAACAAATGAGTCTTTAAAGTTTTCTTAAAACTATGAATAGAATCTGTACATTTAGCATCGCGTGGTAGACTGTTCCAAATTCTTGCAACAGCAACGAGAAATGAACGTTCTCCCCATTGATTTCTTACTGGGTACTCGGTAAGAAGCAATTGTTTTGATGAGCGGAGTCCACTGTGTCCAGGTATATAGGGTTGCACAAGCTCAGTGAGATATTGTGGCGCCTTGTGTTGTAAAATTTTGAATGCGAGTAAAGCAAGTTTATATCTGATTCTATGCTCAACAGGTAGCCAATGCAAGTCCATAAGCACAGGGGTTATGTGATAAGATATTTTGGTGAAAATTATAATTCTAGCAGCGATATTTTGAATACGTTGAAGACGCTGAAGTTGAGAAGCTGTAACCCCATACAACAATGAATTTCCCATGTCAAGTCTTGAGGTAATAAATGCATGGGTGATCAATTCAGCAGTTTCTCTATTGAGGTGGTGTCTGATCCGTCCGATGTTTCGAATGGACATGTATGCAGCTTTGGAGATATGATTGATGTGATTCTCCATTGTCATCGATTGGTCAAACATGACACCAAGATTGCGAACATTTTGTGAGGGTTTAACATGTGACTCACCAACTCTTATGTGAGAAATTTCCACTTTTGATAATTGTTGCTTGTTTCCAAAAACAATACATTCTGTCTTGTCATCGTTCAGCTTAAGATGGTTTGATTTCATCCACACACGTATTGCATCTATACATTTCTCTATTTTAAGAATGGATGCATTAACGCTCTCTTGAGTTGGGGTTACTGACTCGTAAATTTGAGTGTCATCAGCAAAACAGTGATAAGTAATGAAAGCTTAACTCGGGTGTTGTCCCCGCCACACTTTTCAGTCTTTCATTGCTGTATAGATGTTACAGGTGCGTCGTTGATACAGGGCAGGTCTTCCAGGTTTTCTTTTGCCATGCTTGGGGATCCAGTGCACTAGTTTGGATACTGGCTCCTCACTTTTGAAACAGTGGCCAGCAAACCTTGTTCGTCTCTTCTGAATCTTCTGGCTTATTTTGGGGAGGTCACCATACACTTGGGTATTTGATATGTGTTGTTTCCAGTTGACACTGAGTACATGTGTGTTTGTTTGTTTGTTTGTTTGTGATGAATTGATACGTATAAGATGTATCAACATTGGTGAAATGACTGATGCTCTACGATATTGCAGTCTGGTCCCATCAGGACCACAGTGTGAGTCCGGACGGACCAACCGGACCGTGTAAACAAGCACACAAACACACACACCCCACCCAACTAACGCCCGGCATTATGAATGCAAGTCTTTTTGCCAAACGTGGATTACTGAAGAGAGATCAGAATACTACATTGAAACCTCATTTTACGTAAATGATGAATGTAAAGAGATCCGTCGAACCGTAGTCATTTACAGACACAACATGACATTGGTAAATGAATCAGTTTCTGGACCACTTAAATGTTTTTCTCTTTATTTGCACTTATTATTGTGATATTTCAAAGTAAAAATGACACGTACCTTATCCAATCCAGTTCTCACAAAACAGGTAGCTTCTACTCCATTGGACGCTAACACACTCTAGATATTAAATATAACAATGGCAATTGAATAAAACTTGGAATAAGATCAGCATGATCAGATGGATAATCTGTAGTATTATTTATATGGGCCTTTTTAGTAGAACCAATGCTTTCCACTTCATTCATGTCTTCTCTGTATTTCATTATTCACTACACTATCTGTAATACACCTTACTGCCTTGTCAACTGCTACTGCGGTTACTGCTGTTTTTACCCTTTACCCACTGAATGGGTCAATCCAGTGACAGTGACAGTACTACAGTTACTGTCACTGGTAAATCATGCTTGTTTTAGAGCGATGTGAATTGTGTGCAATCTATTCGCCATCTTTACTCCCGGCCTGAACATGATACCACATGACTTGATAATGGATATTTTGTAAAAATATTATTCATACACTATATGATAACCAGGATGTACTCATTGTAAAAGTTAATTAATTTTCTACAAATCTGTACAAAAATAGCATTTTAACGAACTTTAGTCGAAGTCACTCAATAACATGGTGTTATATTTGCATTTGGAAGTCTCGATTTCTGAATTTAATGTCAACATAATTGTAACTGTCTGCAAGTTTTTTCAATTATTTTCGAAACCAAGTATGAACTAACTGATAGTTGATAACACAAATTTGAAAACCCCAAAGCAATGTCTAATTTTCAGCACATTCGTCCTATACTATCAATTGCAAGTAAGCCATACCTTTCGACCCAACTGATAGTTGATCAAATTTGATAGTTTCATCGCCGATTCAACCACCACAACGTCTTCCTCACGGTCTACAACAGCCTTAGCTATTACAGCGTAGTGATCCTAGTGAAATAAAGTTAAACATTGAAAACAATTCAGGGATTTCTGGCAATATCGTGTTTGACGGGATAAACGCATACATTTCACAGCTATTCCGTATATGTGTGTATTTGATACGGGGCACAGAACATGATATTGCCGGATTTCTAACTTTTAAGGCGTTGCGGCAATATCGATACACTGGGCTTCTGGACTTTTACGACGACAGTTAGAGTTATATTTGCCATCCCCCATCGCGTGTTTTACTCATGCAATTGAACTGCGACCAAGGCAATGGCTATTCCATACACCCCCCCTATGGATGACATACCTTAATCTTCCCAACAAGGAGTGTGCATTTCAAATGACCTACATGGGCGACTCCATATTTGAAATTTACACTCTATTTGTGGAGGATTGAGGTCATGTCTTCCATAACATGCATAATGCAAGGGGTGTACGTGTATGGATTTCAAATGGAAAAGCCAGATAGTCGCTTTGACCAAAAATGACCAATGTGATCAATTATCATGATATGGTATAAAATATTACAAAGTCATCCATGTAAAGTCTAGCATAAGAGTAACTTTTATTCCGGAGCGTATTGTTTCCGTTGGTCTCATAATGTACAATGTGGGTCAATAAGAAGCTGATCGTGAATGAACTTTTTTCCCAAAAGACCAAACAAAATTGACAAATCAAAGAGTATTCTTCCACTCATCTTAAAAAATTAATCACTGAAATCCCCCGTCGCTATCAGGCATGTCAGGAGTTATGCCTGTTTTGATAAAGGAACCCATTTTGGCAGTTGTCCACGGAATGCGAACTCCTTTGAAATTATCAGTCTAAGTGAGGAGCAAAGAGTTCAGATTCATATTTAAAAGATATATACTTATACCTGAGTCATTAAAACAAAGAGGTGAATTAAAGTGGGGGAAAACACCAGAAATGTATAGTCTACGAAATCCCATGCAACGGTTGTGAGAAAACATAAAGGAGGGGGTGTGGTCGCTATTTCGGGACACGATTAAAGGAACATAAAAGTGATGTTGAGAAATTTGAGGCTAGCTTCATGGTCATACACACGTACGGGCTTTGAGAAAAGCTTCAGTCGAGGACAACACAAGTCGGCCATTACGAACCATGTGGCTGCCACAAACCATGCCATAAATTGGGACGAGGCCAAAATCATCGACAAAGAATGACACAAAACCACGAGATGGCTCATAGAGGTCATTTGGATCCGCAGGCGCGGACAAGACACTATGAACAAAGACGAGGGGGCTTACAAGTTAAACAACGTCTACGATCAACTGATTGAAATTCCGCCATCTATCGGTGATAGTCGTTCTTATAGGACCAGTCAGAAGGTTGCCAGTCTGATAAAGACTCCAGCTCAGTAAGGAGTCGAACCGTAACTAGTTAGTACAATTTTATTGGATTCGTCTAAAAGAACAAATTATTCCAGACATAACTCTTGATAGCAAGGATCAATTTCAGTGATTCTTTATTTTTCATATGAGCGGAAGAATATGCTCTTTGAATATGTGCTTCATTGGTCAGTCAGTTTGTTTGGCCTTTTTGGAAACAAATATCCATTCACGTTCAACTTTTTATTGACTCACAATGTATAGGTTGAACAGGGTGTCCCAAAAAATTCGAAACCATTTCAAAGCTTTATATCCCCGGTAAAATAATTCGCACTTTTAATCTGAAAATATATTTGGATAGAGAACACTTGTAGAATTAATACCCAATGTGTAACTTTGTTGAGCTAGGCCACTTAATATTTTACATGAGCAGAAATTTCTATTTACATAACGCGCAACACCATGCATTGTTTGATTTTCACGACGCCAGCTGTGCGTAGCTGTAAACACGCGCTGGAAACTTGAGCTGCCCATTCCTCATATACTCCATTCAGTGGCTTTCACAAAATACTTTCACTCATTACATTTAGCGCACGACATTATAGGCTCAAAACTATTTTAACATTTTAATTTGAAAGGCGCACCGGCAAAGTCGACTATTTTAGAACTTGGCGGACAAATTACAGGATCTGTACATGAAGCAGTTCGCGGTGGCCGTAAAAAGACTGGAAGATCAACTAACAACGGCATTAGACGTGCAGTAGTTAAAGGGAAATCCCTGCCATGGAACTTTAGCGCTCATATAGGTAGCATTGTTATTATAGAGACCACATCTGTAGGTTAGAGCTTTTAAAAGTGCCGCGTTAAGACAAAATCGGATTTAGAAAGAAAAAAAATCATCTGTATGGACGTCGCCATTTGATCGAAGTTATGACGAAACAGTTACAAGATGTTTCTTGTATTATTTTTTTGATTTATGCATTGAATTCCTGCGTGTTTACGTGCAGCGACCTGTTGCTAATGAGGCGGTTTTAGTAACGATGACGTCACAATATTGGCCCGGGTATGGCTATCCCATCAGCACTTTCGACACACACAACTTGGCGCGAATTTCAAATAATCACAGGTTGGGGATGTGTAGTTTAAATTTGTTTTATTGAATAGCATAGTTCTGTGTTCAATTAAACTGGTCAATATACATAAGATAATTATTACACTCTGTACCATATTTGTTTCGTCGTTTATATGGCCGCCTGTGGCCACCACACAAGACTTTTACAAATTATATATATTTGTCAATGCTAATAATAAAAGGATTGATTACTTTCAAGCCTAATAATAATATCATTATGATCATAAGAAAAGCATAAAAAGCCCAAAACAACAATTTATTAGAAAAATTAGAGTGCCTCTCTATGTTTACCAAATGTCTGCATGTGCCTTGAACTTGATTGTCGTCATATTCACATTGATAAACACCTACCTGTAAGTTCTCGCCTACTGGTAAATCCTGGACGCATTCAATCCCTACATCCTCCAAATGACTTCTCGGACCAATCCCTGACAGCATCAATATCTGAATCAACGAAACGAGGAAATATTAAATAGGCCTACATCTTGTCAAACGGAAACACTATTTCCATACGTTTATTTACCAATAAGATTTGAAAAAAATATTTCGGGGCAATTTACTTAATTTCCATCCATTTCAACAAAAAAATATATTAAAAAAATGCCTGCGTATATGGCAGGCAATCAATATTATTTTAAAAGACGTTTACTTAAAACCAAAATGTACGTTAATTATGGCACACGAAATGTAAAATGCAAAATCTAAACTCACGCTGTACGCGCGCAGTGTTTTCAGGAACAGATAATTGGGCGAAATGGTGTTAAGAGAGATAGCCTGGCAATCCTGTACACGCCACTGACCTGAATTTAATCTATCGACCTATAATATTGTTGCATTGCGCCATTTTTGACAAAGATGTGCAACTGGACTACCGTATACGACATTTATTTTATCTACAGAGGATTCCGTCAACACCTGTTTGACAACTTTGCCATTCCTGCTATTTTACAAATATGTGTACCTGAGGAGAGCAGACGGCACCTGCAGACAATATTACTTCATTTTTGGCGCCAATATATCTCATCGTCTTGTCAAGGATGAAATGAACTCCAATAGCTTGCTTGTCTTTAACTTCAATCTAAACACGGTTTTGGAAAATAATGTACGAGAGATAAATATTCATTGAAGTAGTTTAACAAATCTAACCAGGTGCCAGATGTTAGGACATATTATTTTTTGCTACAATCAGAACTTATCTACAAAGGAACTGGTATATTTTAAAGAATGGTACATTGATGAAGTACAGTTCAAAAATATTATAATGTGCTTTCATCCAGACTTATCTTTTCGAGGCGTCATGCAATACGTAAACAATACCTATTCATTTATCACTGGGCTATTTATATGTTTTCACAAGAAATAAAGTGCTGTGAATGTGCATTATACTCCCCACTAAAGGTAGATGTTCCGATTTTCAACTTGAAGTTTTCTGTTCTACATGAAAGGTCATCCTTAAAAAAGTCGTGTTCGGTTCCAAAGTTTTATTTTAGACGCACAAGATGCTGTGAACTGTACCCATTGAGTAATACACAAACTATATCGGTGGTTACCACCATTCGCGGTAATTCGACGTTATTTCATCGATTTCTCCGTAATTATACCGATTTAGGCCGTCAAATTTCAGTATGATGATGAGAAAAATACGAGCTTTCATATGATATGAAAATCTCCGTATGTTTGAAATAATTCTGTGTTACGAAAATGTGATCGGGTCATCTACCTTTAAGTACCGTAACGCGCTTTATCAATAATACATGTACATCACAATACATAGTGAAATACCCATATATTCATAATTGCTATTAATTAGTTAATAATCATTTACTTTGCACACATGAGCATCAACTACCACCGTTAGATTGGGTCTGTCCATGACGGGTTCCAAGAATGCGCGGGCTGCGCTACATCGTGCGTTGTTTTCAATAGTTGCTGGAAGCTTACCGAAACCAATCATCTGAGTTTGTCGAATTAAAATGAAAGAAACTTATGACATAAAACATATATTCAATAGGAGATGGATACCTGAAATCCATAAAACATTTAAGACCTTTGAATCTTGGATTTGCATTTTGTTTTAGAATGTCATTGGGATACCGTAATCTATTCTAAACGTTTCATCGTCATCATCATCACTCCACCTTAGTTGCTGCTGTTGCATGGCAGGCGACCTGCAAGATTTCTCTACGCACGGCAGTCTTTAGCAAGACCGTTAAGAATCACATACCACACGTTTTGCTAAAATCATCATCATCATCATCATTGGTCGTCCGTGGACGAAACGGAGGAAGCAATCGCGACGTACTGGGCCCAGACTTTCCTGTCATTCATGAGTTGGCGGATCTCTGGAGGATCTAAACCCATATCATTCTTGACGGTATCAGGATACTGAAGGTGTCTTCTGCCTCTGTTAGTTTTCCCACCAGGCTAGGAGGGGTCCAGAAAATTAGACGGGAGATAGGCTGGTTGGTTGTTCGCATGCAGTGGCCAGCGAAACATAAACAGCGCTGCCTGATGATTGATGTTATAGGGGGATATCGCCATATACCACGCTGTTTGGGATGTGATCCCTCCAACTAATGTCAAATATTCTACGTAACAGTTGAGTAAAACTACATAAGTCGATGAACCCGTTCTGCCATTCCAAGCAGACTTTTGGGTCACCCTGTACAGTACAAGATGTATGTATAACTACAGAGAAAGAATACACTACTCACATTTTCACCAGCACTGGGGTCCACTTCATTATATCCTAACTCAATTCCTGAAGAAAGTCAATGAAATATTATATAAAGTAAGGGTCCATATCCAAACTCTCAGTGCTTTTAAAGCATTTTTCTAGCGATTTAAAAGCGCTTTTCCAACGGTATTTCGTTCTATTGTTAAAAGCATCGGAAAAAGATCGGTGATTAACTAGAAACCTCTCTACTTATCTGGCGTTAACAATAGAACTATTGTAGTACTCTCGATGGCTGCATTAGTGAAGCAGACAGATCAAAGGCGCAAGGAAGGTTGTGTTATATTCTTTAAGAAATACTATATTATAGTATTTCATAAAGAATATAACACAACCAACCTTTTCCGATGCTTTTAACAATAGAACGAAATACCGTTGGAAAAGCGCTTTTAAATCGCTAGAAAAATGCTTTAAAAGCACTGAGAGTTTGGATATGGACCCTAAGTGGAATTCATTGCGAATGGCAATGGATTAGTTGCATATATGAACACATGACTTGCATTGACATGCTATTTTACCCTTTCACCAATGTTTTCATTTAAAAAATCTTACATACTCACACCATGCACACAGGTAACGATCTAAATGTAGGTATTCCATAGTTAATCCAACAATTTAGTTCAATTGCCCAATGTGGATGCAATCAAGGACAGATGCTAGTGATTCAGTGGTATGTCAGAAGAGAGTCACTTTTGTACCGGCGTACGACCGGTACAAAAGTCCCTCTTGTCGCGGCGATTTAGCTATTGGCCGGTCATAGATTCTCTAATTCCCAGATTAAGCAGGCCAGTGATAATACCCTAAAGCACTGTTTTGATGTAAACCCCACACGTGGCCTTGCTTGTGAACAATGACAGCAGACTAACAGCCTGTACAACAGACACTTTATGGTCCCAGGGTATTTGGTCTGTGATACAGAAGTGTTGAGGCAGTGGAACACAATGAGCCATCCGGGGGAATTGCTATTTTATTGGGGTTTATTTCATTTCTACCCAATTAGGAGTCCGTTTAGGACCACATTTTACCTGAAGGTCCACTTGCTTATCAAAAATACAGAGCATCCCAGAAAACCGGAACTTTATTTTGAAGGAGCTCTATTTGTGCAAAATTGAACAATAAATATGTATTTGATTAATATAGTTGGTATTTAAATATTTTAAAAGTTTAAGATAATAATGCAAAAGTATGAGCTGTAACACCAAAAGGGTGTCAGGACAACTCGGCCTTCTAGACAACTCGGCCAAGACAACTCGGCCGTCGAGATAACTCGGCCTTCGAGATTCTGCCCACACAACTCGGCCAATAAAACAACTCGGCCACTAAACATTGACAACGAAACATCTCGCACACATTAATTTTTGTTAATTGTTAACTTTTTATTGCACTCGCAAATATTAATAGAACTAGGAAAATGTATTGATCCTGCATTAGTGGTGGGTGTGAATCATAGCCCATTAGACAATTAGCCCATATCGGCCACAGTATTTGCACGGCAATTTTAAATGCCACCAAACAAAACGAAACCCACACAATTATTATATTTTAAATCAATCTTTTAATGAAAATAAAGACTGCGACTAGTTTAAGAGTGAATGGGATCACAGTGGCAAGATCTCATAAAAAGAATTCATACAAATCATGTAATAATGTCATTAATGTTGAAATTCATTTCAATCAGTGATGAGGAACTGCCAAAAAGAATTCAAATATATTCTGAAGTTTGACATGTTAACTTAAAACTAATTTATAAGCTTATAGATTGTCTAATGGCCGAGTTGTGTGGGAGGCATGTAGCGGTATCATTTGTTGTCAAATCGGCTAAACTGGTTTTCTATATACACCTAGCACATAAAGTCCCTGACCAGGTGCTTTGAGGTTGGCTAATTCAAAATAGATAAACGGTACCAAAATCTGAGATATACATTGAATGAGCACATTTCTTCTCCTCAGTTTTGATACCTCATTTAACAAAATCGAATGGATACTTTTAAAGTTATGGCGAGTTCAATGACCGCGTATAACAACAGCAAAGTTGCACTAGGTATAGGAAATCATTGATTTGTGTTTGATTACGCACTGAAAGAACTCACAGCTATATCAGCTATGAATTTTATTCTTCACAGCTAGTCACACCCTTTGTCTCGCAAATTGCGGTTATCACTCCAGACCCATTCATCTGGCATGTCTGGCTCGTTTAGATAGCACACAGTTATGACAGTAATCACACACAAATTTATGATTTCCTATACCTAGTGCAACTTTGCTGTTGTTATGCGCGGTCATGGAAATCGCCATAACTTTAAAAGTTTCCATTCGATTTTGTTGAATGAGGTATAAAACTGCGGAGAAGAAATTTGCTCATTTAATATATATCTCAGATTATATATTTTGAATTAGCCAACCTCAAATCACCTGGTCAGGGACTTATGTGCTAGGTGTATATCTCCTTAATCACGCGTGATTTCAAAACCAATTTAACATTGTGAATATTTTTTCACAATTGACTTTTGGAGATTTCATGGCTCCCAAATTGTTTAACATAAGTGCAAACCATGGAGAGAAGGTGAAACTAAAGCGTCGTCAATATTAGTTGCATGTTTTAGTGGTGAACTGGACTGAACACTAGAACCGTCATTTTCCGTCAAATCGGTTGACATGCGCATAATTTGAAAACAGATTAACCAATATGAATTATCATTTTACCACGGTAGTAAATAGGGAGATCCTAAGGTTACCAAAATCCATGGCTTAACATTCACACTAGAGCTCTCTCAAAATAAGTGGCAGGTTTTCCGGGACACCCTTTATAAGTGAGACCATATTTGTTTGGTTTGTCAGATTTTTCGAAGTGATTGAATTTGATTTCGGGGCAATCTTTTTGGATGAAGTGATTCGGGGAATGGAGAGTCTGTCCCCATCTAGCCCTCCTCGTAGGGCCACTATCACTATCCAGGGAAATACTATACTAAGATAGAATATAGAAACACTAAATCAGCCATCCGAGCCGAGTCAAAGAGTGGTTCGGTTCTCTGGTTGGTCGGTTCTCGGATGGGGAGCATTTTTTCTAGTATTAATATAGATAGAGTAGTCCTAAAGGTAGGACTAGTCCCCATCCTGCTGAACGCCACTGCACATGTAAGTGCCCGGAGTGTTATCTAACAAATGATTGGTGTCAATATACCTGCTTTGATGAAATCCATGGATATCTGACTATGATACGTTTGGTCGGATACCGTCAAAGGTCCACCTTTACCGTGATAAGGTGAATCTCCATGCTCAGGACTGAAAGAATATAAACCGAAAGAAACAGTCCTATATTACCAATATTATTTCCAAATAAGTAGTACACACAACAAAGCTATGATGTCAGTCGCCTGACCTTTTCTCAGACTCGGGGCATTCTCATTCCGAATTATTTCCATTGTACCATCCTGTAGTCATGTGCTGAAAAGTAACTTACCAGGTAATAAACTATGCTCCTCCTCGTAATTCTACAACTATAGCTCCAACTTCAAAAACACGAAGAAAACAAATGTAATAATGTCTTCTCTTTAATTTGAGATATTGTACTTGAAGATTGGGCAATTTGATACCCGTAATTCTGATTAGGCTTAAATATGTGTTTTTAGTACGATAACAAAAATACCTTGATAGTTAAATTGTTATACATGAAGGACTCTTCCTCGGCCTTAGGACATCACCAAATGCTCGGATCCGGATTAGAATAAGAAGGATTTGACACTAGCGCCAATTTTCATATAAAACACATCTATACTTTTTACACTGCAGACTTGTGTCTCTCCGTTAAAACAATTTCGACGACATTGTCTTAATTACTAACACGATATTATTTTCTAATTTCAGATTAAGGTAAAACATACTTCCATGCTCATCCTTCTGCTCTGAGTTTTTCCCAGTTGCATAATCAGAAGAATCGCCACGCATGTATATCATCCCATCTATAGACGACATTGTCTGAATTACTTACATTATATTGTTTTCTGATTTCAGAAAGTACGGTAGAACATCCTTCCATGCCCATCCTTCTGCTCCTAGTTTCTCCCAATTGTCATAATCAGAAGAATCGCCACGTATGTATATCATCCCATTTATAGAACTACAACCGCCCAAACACTGCCAAATACAAGCCATTAACAAACATATACATTGTTAGATTAGAACCTTTTGAAAATGAAAATAATCGAAAGCATCTAGATCTATAACGTATTTTCATATTTTTATCACAACCAATTTCACCTTTCTCACTTTCGGGACACGGATACTATCAATATTCAGATACTCTGATCATTAATATTAACGCTTTCCACGCGGCAGGCGTCTGCAGACGACATTCCAAAATTCCAAAAATGATTCAAAAATGTCAACATTATTGAATATCATTGCCATATTTGGAATCATCATGAGAAATGCATTGAAATAAATACAAACATGCCTATAGTATTGGGTCAGTAATCCTTGAGATAGATCTTTAAAGTTGGGAAAGGTATTTCTGAAAAATCAAAACCAATAGCCGCGTGAAAAGTGTTAAGGTTGTTAAAACGCTTTACAAGAATCGAATATAACAAGAATAATGATAGGAAACAAAAACGAAACCGAGAATTGAAACATTTTTGTTGCTGAAAAGACCCATGTAGCTTATATATATAGCCTAGTATTATGAGGACATTATATGTATAGATTACGCCTGAATAAGTGACATACCTTCCCTCGCGGAAATCTTAAGTCGTCAGATATCCAAGCTTTGCAAGCATGTTCCTGTGGCTCTATCTGAAAAAGAGAGAAAAAGAATGAGAGACCATGTTTCTGGTTTTAAAAGGTGTTCTTCTTCATTAATCATGCTAAATCTCTGAAAATATGAAGGGTTTAAATATTCTCAAGAAAATGGTAACGAGACAATTAGACGACTTACCAAATGACATTTATCGTTACGTTACCTTAAAACTCCAGTCCACGTTCGAAGTTTGCAATTCTACGAAGGCAGCCGGAATTTTGGTTTTGAAGTTGGCATTTGCAGATGGCCCTGCCTCTAGCAGTAACACCGTCTTATCTTTGTCCTCGGACAATCTTGCCGCCAAGACACAACCAGCACTTCCGGCTCCTATCACAATGTAGTCATATCTATCAAAGAGTATCGGTTTCTTACGACGTTGGAAATAATACACTGTGAGAGCAACGAGTATTGCAGGGACCACGTAAACAGAGAAGGACCATTCCATGATGACTTACTATAAAGACGAAAACAAATGTCATTACGCGTGGTCGTCATAAACGAGTTGCCGATAACGTCCACGACGTCTTTGATGACAAATGGGGGGATTTTTTTAAGGTTATTATTCAAAGTTTAATATGGGTTGTTTAGGGTCGCTTTTTTCAAAGTTTTGTCATTCAATTATATTCTCCCCAAATCTTCTATTTCTTACTTGCTTTTATAATTCAACCTGCTCTTTATGACCTCCAACCACTTTACTTCAGGTCATTTCCTCACTGCTATAATTGTTAATCAGTCAAGCGGTGGCATCTAAGCATATCAAAAAAAAAATTGAGGATCCACTTGAATTCATCTGTTTATGGTTTTTTAAACAAATTAACCTTCTAACTTTCTTTACTGTTTGTATTTATTTACTTATTTCTTTATCATGCATAATCTGTAATCCTCTTGGCCTTCTCCTTACTTCTTGCCACTATTTTGTTCTATGCAGTATGTCTATATATCAACTGCCCTAGTGTGTTCTGCATATATCTGTGTGCACACTGACTTTTTATGAGCTTGACTTGTATTTTGCTTATCGGCACATACTTTTGTCTTGCTGTACCTAATCTTGATAAAGACTGGTATATCCAGTCGAAACGTCGACCTTCCCCCCTCCCCCTCGCCATCATCACCTCTCCCTCTTATCATATGTTGAGACTCACAGTCTTGCTTTTATTATACTTGTTTGTTTGTCTCTATACACTGTTAGAACACTGGGTAAAATAGTACGGGGTAAAGTCGGGTTGGGTAAACTTTACCCAGTATTGGTCAAACAAATGCGGGTTGGGCAAAAGTCATTTTACCCAACGGTTGAGTAATATTTTTTTCATCAGTTTTACCTATTAGTTGTGTAATCAGGGGTGTTACGGGGTTGGGTAAAAAAGGATTTTGCCCAACGTTGGTCTACTAAGGTCACGTGGTATCTTGGACGAGCTGTTATTGGTCACCGCGATCAACCGCATGATTTACAAAACAAAATGGCCGGTTTGGTGACTGGTAAACCGGCGCTGGCTGGGGAGGAACTACTGAAGGTTTTTTCATGGTAAAATAACATATTTATATTCTAATATTGTGTTGTCTACAAGATTTTCAGGTAGAGCATTAAATACGATAGAGGACAGTCGTAGCTTTAAGCGAAAATTAGATAAGCTTATTCATGTAATTCCGTCAACTAATAACGGTCGTTGCACGCACGCAGTGTTGGCCTACGCTATGCCAACCATTGTGTATTACCATGCAGTAATACTATAAACTGCAACCAATATGGATGGGCTATCACTGTTCTCTAAGTCTAACAAATTTAACGCTTTAACCTGATAATGGTGCAGACAACGCAGTCTTTTGAAAATAAATAGAGTCTATTTTACCCAACAAAAGGATAGAATTTACCCAACCATTGTAGAAATCATTGCCCAATATTATGGGTAAAATCAAATATACTACCCAACAAATGGCTAAAATCAAATATACTACCCAACAAATGGCTATGGCTTACCCAATAATGTAGTAAAATAATTGCCCAATAGGCATGGGTAAAATTCTATTACCCAACAAAATGCTAAAATAATTACCCAATATTACTGGGTAAAATTATATTACCCAAATTTACCCAACAAAATGTTAAAATAATTACCCAATATTACTGGGTAAAATGTTATTACCCAACAAAATGGTAAAATAATTACCCAATATCATTGGGTAAAATGTAATTACCCAGAATTAGGGTAAAAAAATTACCATTATGTTGGGTAACTGTTACCCAACCGGGGTTGGGTAACACGTTTACCCAGAAAAAGGGTTGTTGATATAGCACCCAGCGGTTGGGTAAAACTTTACCCAACTTGGGTAAAGTTTTACCCAACCGTTCTAACAGTGTACGGAACCCATATCGTGTGCCCTGCTGGACAGTTTAGGAGCAGGCTGAGCCCCGACCCTCCGGCGTTTTTTACTTGCACCCCTTCGACCGCACCCTTCACCTGTAAATAGTGGATCGTGTTCCTGCTCGCACCCTTTGCACCTTACGGTACGACTAATCTATACTTTCAATAGAGAGGACTGTACTTCACCATATAGATAGATAGGCCTAGTAGGCCTATAGATAGATTTGATATGGGGAATCATTGTGTTAAACAGCTTGTTTGAAAGAAACTAATATAAATTATTCTCTTTATCTCTTGTCTGCTAATCTTTTGTTCCTTTCTATTTTAAACTTTTGATGAATTATATGGTTGTTCAAATCATTAACAATTCTTCATTTTGATTCAACTTGAAGAGTAAAATGGATCGTTACACACGAGTGATCCTAAGCTTTGTTTCTATATAAGGTAGTTTTGAGGCTAAGACTAAAGAAGTGGTCATGGGTTATTAGCAGTGGCTTACACTTCTTTTTCATATATATTGGGGATAGAAATTCTTACAAACTTGGTAAAAAATATAGGCCCTTACTGTTTAACCTCACCAACTCCATCCTCCAATGTGAAAATGAAATCTAAGCCTATACGCTAATTCACCCAATACCACTTCATTAGCTATATATTAGAAGTCCCTAAACACTTGTCAAATAAAGCATGGGTCCCTCAAGTATGACGTACTTCTTTTACCTTTCAAATTAAATTGAAGTGAAGAATTATTAATGATAATGTTTCTTTCAAACAAGCTGTTTAACATGATCTAAAATTCTGATAAAAGGGTGCAGTATGGCAAAAATGATATGGGAAAACAACGGACCACATTGCATTGATTTTTATGTTGAAAAAACGAAATGAACTTTGGGCATCGCGATGCCCAAAGTTCATTTCGTTTTGGGAGAGCCTGTACGGGTGATTCCATAACCTGACCACCATTCTCTATCTGACCACTTGTTTTGACTAACAATAATAGGGTTAGGATTAGGGTTAGAATTAGGGTTAGGGATAGAGTTAGGGTTAGAATTGGTCAGAAAAGGTGGTCAGAAAACAAGTGGCGGGACAAGTGGTCATGGTCAGATAATGGTGGATGGAAACACCCAGCCTGTCATGTACTTCCGTAATACTGTGTTAGTGTATAAAACAGAATGCATTCACAGTTCAATAACTTCCCTTACAGTATTACTTAGTGAACAGGGATCGGAACAACAGGCATTCTGATCTGGCAAGGCTCCAATTTAAAATATAATCAAATCAAATATTGTACATGTATACTCACGTTTTAATTGTTTTTGAAATCAACTTGTTAAATATATCGGTGTCAGCGACAATTGCAGGGACGATTCCCTGGAAATACGTTTTTAAGACAAAATAATCTTCAGGAAGTATCCCAGTTGGCGAATATAATAATTATCTCATACTTACTGTAGCAACATCACATGCTGTGATATTATTCAGAGGCATGTAACCTATACCATGTATATACCTTGACCATGGATTCTATTGAAATGCAATCGACCAGATCAATCCACAGATCAACCAACTCACATGATGCGTTATTAATAGTGATTCATACACTCTCTATATAGTGTGTATCAGTTCCAAATTGGCAAATATTGTTAGGCTAATGTTTATCCGAGGGCCGGTGGAATGCCTACTTGCCCACCGCTCGCTGATACTTGCTTTTAATGCGCAAACACACACTTTCACTAATAGATATGCTCAAAAGATATGGATTCTTTTTGCGCACGGACAAATTAAATACACGCCTCTAAATTCTCGCCATTTTAGAACTGATAAAAACTATTATAGTAGTTGGATTCATCTGTTTACATAATGTCGAACCAATCCGAAAGCAAAACTAAAATACGTGGAGTGCATTGATACATTTTAATAAGAGAATATAATAATAGTTTAGGAATAGATTGCACACCAAAATAATTGTAGTCCTTGCCGACGACAATCGGATTTTCACTCTATTTTCTCTCACTTTACTCCCTCTTACCACCTTTAGTCCTAAAAAATTAATTGGTTTGATCCAAAAAGCCCAAGTTTTAGATGTTGACAGTTTGCTGTCTTCAGTAGATACATGCTTAAGGGGTAGGCCAAGTTTGGCCCTGATTTGAAATGGTAAAAAGATGACATGTGTGCTCATTGTTTTTGCACAAACCAAAAAAATGTCATTTTAAGGATTGAAATTGAAAATATACTAGAACAATAAAACAAAAAATAATTGTCCCTTAAGATTGTACACCACTACTTGCCGTCGACAATTGGAGTTTCTCTCTATTTTAGAAGCCTGATGTGGCCCAATCATAATCATAAGTAATGATTATAATGATTGTAATGATAATCAGGAAAGGTACTTATTGCCCTCAAATGATTAAAGTTGGAATATATTCCTGAGTTTAGGACTAATGTCTATTACCAGAGTGCAAAAAGAGAACCTTTCAGTCCATTTTGTAAGTCATTTGCGTGATTTTGATTGTATACGGTATTACGTTATACTGATCATTTGCTTGATGATAAATGAAAGCGATACACAGCTGTCCCAAATCGGGGGCTCATTTCTCGGAACTTTCAGGGTTACTCTATATAAATGTTGTACCAGGGGATACTATTAATTTTGGGATAGGAAAGTCCTATACTAACGTACGTAGCGAAAACGGACCCTTTTGCATATTTGAATAAATTATGGTAATCGTCCGGAATGCGTCCGTGACCGGCGTTTAACGCGTTTAACAATGTTTAACCAGGTTTAACGGAATTGTTAGTCAGCATAGGTTTGGGGGCGCTGTAGATTTACACAGACGACGGTGGCCACGCGAAACCTACATTTTGAATTCGTAGTGAATAACACGTAATCGCGAATATTAAACTTATCATTTTGACAAATTCATCATCATTAGAAGAATTTTTATCGTTAACCGGGCGATGACTGTTAAAAATAATTCAAAATGGTGCACTCCCGTTGCCATATTGGGTCGTCTGAGAGACGCGTGGCCAGCGTCGCGTCGTCTGCTACAATTACGCCTTATCGGTAGAACAGCGCCACCAATTCTATGCTGACTAAGTTCAATTTAAAAGTGGACCCGATCGGCAAGCTCAGTGGCACACCCCTGGTTGTACTTCAATGATCACAAATATCATGAACTCGAAGAAAAATGTAAAGTTGAAAAATCTACTGTCGCTTTCAAGCGTGAAAATCGACGTTTTGTAACACCCCTTTAACGTGTGAAAGTATAGGGAACCTATTTAATGGTGTGTGGCATCTGCAATAGTAGGCTTAAAACTAGTAGAATAGCCTTTAGGCCTAATTATTTAAGCTTATTTTGATTTCCGATTTTTATGGTGGCCTTTTTAGACATAAAAAGCTATGTGCTTTGCTTTTTGCTTATTTTTGACAAAAATGTACTATGCTACTTTTTTTCTATTATTTTTACATAAGAACATTAGCTATGTCCTGTGATTTATTCAAATACTTGTATGAACTTTACGTAGCCTTTCCACGTACAGTGATGTATACCTACGAACGGCTGTGTAAAATACTAGCATTTTGAGTGACGAGTTTTGCGATACTTCGCTGATTCAAAATTTCACATTTATAATAAAAGTTGCCGTGTATCGCCGAAACAAACTATACTCTATTTGGCCATCTCGAGACAGTGACGTAACCGCGTATTCTACTAATTGCATCACATAACGCGCGCGCGTACTCACGGCGCTGGCGTACAAACACGAGCGTTGAAAGGCGGAAGATACACACGCGTGCGTAAAAGCTGCGCTTGTTCAGTTACGTCACTGTCTCGAGATGGCCAAATAGAGTATAGTTAAAAACTAGTGCTTATAACGCGCTATATCACATTTTAATAGCGATGAGCGCGGCCGCTGAGACAAAAATTTCATTTTTATTGGCCTTATTCCTGCATATAGGTATTACTATTAGGTAACAGGAGTTAAAGGTATATTATGTGATCTTTCCAGGGAACGCCCTCAACATCAAAACAAAAATTGAAAGAAGATTTTCTTGCAGATTTACATTTCTGATCATAAATCTTACGTACATTCCAAGTTACAGGGCGATACGATTCTTAATTACTTCAAAATCATGATTTTAGAGTGAAAAAAAACTGTCGGATTATCCGACAGTTTATATTTTCCCTCTAAAACTTCCACATTTGTCAAAACAATGAGTTATAACCGGAAATAATATAGTATTTTGGTAGTAGTTTTTAGCAATGTGAGTAATTTGTTGAAAAAGACCTTACACCCCTCAGTATTCAATGCACAAGTCTGAGTTATTCTGCAAAGGGACTTCCGTCTATGAGAATGTTTTGCAAAAGGATGGGTCCAGTTATACCGTCGGCCTCTTAGTCTTATGTGTTACACTGCCCTCTATAATTCACTATCCAAAGAAAAGTAAGAAATCAAAAGGGAATTCTTGTTCCTGTTTTGTCCGTCCCCTCGTTTGATTCGGCGATAGTGATTGTTTTAATGTTTCCATGTGTTTATGTATCCCACTATAGAAAGAACTCGGCTATAGCGCCAGGGCCGTCAGACACTTTTGCCCAAGGGGGGTGCGTTTTCACCTAAACTTTTCGTAAAAGGTTGCCCCAAAAATTTTCCAAGTCAGTCACCTCGTGAGGGGAGGGGGGAGGGGGGGGGGGGGGGGTGAGGGGGGAGGGGGAGGGGGGGTGAAGTCAAAAAATGTCGTACGTCAAATTTTTTCGCACGATTTCGCAGTCCAAAAAGCACTGTAGTCAATGTTTTATGAGTAGTTTTACTATCATTGAAATTTGAAACTAAGATAAACGCAATTTTTACCCTAAAAAAAAAGAAGAAAAAAAAGAAAAAAAGAAGATTTTCAAGGGGGGTGCGTCCGCACCCAACGCACCCCCCCCCCCCCCCCCCCATCCAGTGGCGTATCCAGGGGGGGCCAGCAGGCCATGGCCCCCCCCATTGAAAAAAGTGTAAAAAAAAAAAGGAGGGAGAGGAGGAGGAAGAGGAAAAGAAGGAAGAAGAGGAGAAGAAGGAGGAAGAGGAGAAGGAGGAAGAGAAGGAGGCAGGGGAGGAGGAAGGGTAGGGATATATGCGGCGCAAATGGGGGTGGGGGTGGGGGTACGGGGTCACGTCCCCATAATTTTAATGTGAGGGACGTTAAAAACGTTATACTAGACCTTATAATGTTAAAAATGCCAATTTTTGCGCGATTTGCACGTATTAGTTTCAATGTTTCATTATTCAAGCTTAACAAGAGGGCTTCAGGAACGTTTTTTCTGGACCATTTTTGTTTAAAAACTTCTTTTTTTTCTTGCTCGATTCGCGCTCACTTTTTCAACAGGTTTCAACATTATAATGGGTCTCAAAACACACCAAATATTCTAAATATTATGTGGGGACGTTAAAAACATCATACTGGACCATTCAAGTGTTAGATGTCAATGTTTGCGTACATCGCGCGCATTAATTTGAATGTTTCAATATTCAAGCTTAACACGATGGCATTGCAGGACAGTTTTTTTATGACCATTTTAGTTCAAAAACTGAAAAATAGTGAGCGTTCCGCGCGCATATTTTCTACAGGTTTTAATATTATAATGACCCTCAAACCATGCCAAATATTCTAAAAATTATGTTGGGGACGTTAAAAACGTCATACTGGACCAATTTAAGTGTTAGAAATGTCAATTTTTGCGTACTTCGCGCATTAGTTTCAATGTTTCATTATTCAAGCTTGACAAGATGGCTTCAGGATAGTTTTCCATGACCAGTCAAAATTTTTGCGCGCTCCGCGGGAATATTTACTGCAGGTTTTAACATTATATGGATCAGACCCACCACATATTCTAAATATGTGGGGGACATTAAAAACATCATACTGGACCAAAGTTTTAATGCAAAAACCACACCAAAAATTCTATATATTAGGTGGGGGACGTTATTATTATACTGGACCATTAATGTTAGAAATGCAATTTTTTGCGCGCCCGCGCGCGTATTAATATTAATATTTCGTTATTTAAGCTTAACAAGGTTGCTTCAGGACAGTTATCCATAACCATTTTAGTTAAAACTCGAATTTTGCGCGCTCCGCGCGCATATTTTCTACAGTTTTAAAAATTATAATGGCCCTCAAACCATATCAAATATTATGTGGGGACATCATACCGAACCATTTAAGTGTTAGAAATGCCATTAGAAATTGAAATTAATTTCAATATTTCATTATTTAATCTTAACAAGGTGGCTTCAGGACAGTTTTCCATGACCAAATTTAGTTCAAAAACTCAAAAATATTGTGCGCTCCGCGCGAATAGGTTTTAACATTATAATGACCCTCAAACCCCACCAAAAATTCTCAATATTATGTGGGGGACGTTATTATCATACAGGACCATTAGTGTTAGAAATGCAATTTTTTGCGCGCTCCGCGCGCGTTTTAGTTTTAATATTTCATTATTTAAGCTTAACAAGATGGCTTCAGGACAGTTTTTCATGACCATTTTAGTTCAAAAACTCAAAGACTCTAAAATTTTGCGCGCGAATGTTTCTAGAGGTTTTAGTATGACTTATAGCACAAGGCAGCATAGCTGCCGAGTGCTATAAGGAATTAATAGCACTCATCGACAGTGACTATTTTAGTGATGATTTATGTAACAGAGCTCTACCCTACACACCAGATATACACCACTTTCACAGTAGGACACCTCTCACTCACCCAGACTTCTACAATCATCTACTAAACACACACACACCAAGCTGGCTAATAATTACAGTGCTGTCATTAATCAGGTTATTTACGATGTCAAATTTACAGCATTCTGAAGCTGTTCAATAAGTGAAATTTGTGGAATTCTGGATTGGCTGTGTATGGGCTATTAATATAATAATGGCCCTCAAACCACACCAAATACTTAAAATACTATGTGGGGGACGTTAAAAACGTCATACTCTACATTTTTAGTGTTAAAATCACAATTTTGTGCGCGCTTCGCGCGTATTAGGTTCAACGTTTCAATATTTAAGATCAACAAGATGGCTTCAGGTTTTTTTGGCCCCCCCATCCAAACAGTCCTGGATACGCCATTGCCCCCATCTGACGGCCCTGAGCGCTGAGAACACCACATCACCCTGGCCTTCATACAACAATGCTTTTTAAAAAATGAATGGTTGTGCTCGTAAAGGAAACTGTTGTATGACTGCCTCCACCCAGTTTAGAAGTAGGCTTTTGGAACGCTTAATTCAGGTATCTTACAAATGAGGTTCTAATGCGCAAACCTGCAAGTACAGTATGTGCAAAACAAACAAAAAAATGTGCAAAAAAAACCACCTTTTAACTAATAATCTGCTTTAGGATACATCATTATAGACCTGTGCCCGCAAACCCCTACCTACATGTTCAGCCCAACTTTAATGAATAAATATTTTCTTGTTAATTTCAATTGTGTGTAATACCATTAAAGTCATTGCTCATTCCAATTATTGATATTTGGTGAGCATTTTTTTCGTGTGGTAAACTGTATTCAGTGACTTGGCCAGGGGAGGGAGGGGAAATTTCCCCCAGTATTTGAATTTGAGTTCGTCGGTCATTGTCCCGATTTGGTATAGCCCGGCAGTCAGTGTCGGTTGAGATTGGTACTGTGGGTTTATTTGACAAGGGTTGTAACTCGTAAATATCAAAAAAAATGCTTCCAAGTTAGCCTTCCTGTAGAATCCTATGACCATGATGACCATATAATGGCCTCACAACCGATTATAAGTGAAAAACATTCAACTTTTTGTTTGCTTTTCTGTTTCTCAAAGTGACCATATTTTATATAGGGGCAACCATTTTGGAGAGTAGAGTGGTTGTATTACTAAAGAATAATGTTAGCAAAATATCCATTTACCAAGTTTATTATAAATGTCTTCATCCATACAAACCACGAGAATAAATTATACAAAAATATAAAATTTATAATATCTTTACGCTGTATAATAACATTTGTTTTTAAATACAATATTTTTGAGTTACACTATTTAACCCTTTCCACACAGCTATTAGTTTTAACTTATACAAAATTGATTCTTCAGAGACCTTTCCAAACTTTATCCCAAGAATAACTGGCCCAATACTAGGCATGTTTGTACTTATGTTAATGCACATTTCTTATGGTGATTCCAAATATGGTGATGAAATGCAATCTTGACATTTCTGAAACAGTTTGAGAAATGTCGGAACTGTCGTCAGGCGACTGCTGCATGGAAATTGTTAATATCCGAATTGCACCGTTTGCATATTTTACATATACACCTATTTCTAATATCACTACTTTTGGAATGATGAGACCAATGAAAGATTTTAAAGAATCTTTGATTAGACTCTCTTCATGATTGACTTGAAAGCAAGAGGTTTGAATACAAAAATAGTATTTTGCCCTCCTGGTAGTACCTTGTTTATGTTACAACATCTACCACCACCAAGTGTCACAATGTTATCTTAAATTGAGGTTTTAGTGTCTAAAATGCCCGATGTGCCATGATCATATTGATTGCCCTTTATCAGGTGGAATTATTACAAGGGCACATTGTATAGCAACACATAACACATGGCAGCTATTTCAGATAGGTGACACAAGAGAATAGGCCTATTTGTTCTTTGCATGAGAAAATAGGCCTATTTGCTCTTTGCATGGTACAGATCTGCCATTTGCGAGGAGAACCTCAACAGGTTCCTGCATTGAATGGGACTATCCCATAATATTATGGAACTAGTTTGACTCTCTGCACAATATGACGGTTCATGCAGTGATACGTTATGAAATGATGCAACAATTACATTCAATATGATTCCAGTTCAAGACTCTCCTCACAAATGGCGGATCTGTGCAAAGAGCGAATAGTCTATTTCACATCTTTAAGAGTGACATCAACTTGCAGGTGCAGCATGATGATGCACATTTAAAGACTGCTGTCTTTGCTGGTGGTTGTGTATATGTGTCAGTGTTTAAGCATGTTTATAATGTGTGATTACGTAATAAGTACCGTTCAACCAACGACTCAATATCACAGCCTTGTGGAAGTGAAATACACCCATGCAGTTCATGCATCTCTGTGCATTACTAACTCTATAAACAAATAAATAACTTTTACAAAGGCCGCAAAACAACCCTCACCCTAACCCTATTCTATATACGGGCCCGACAGACCCCCAAAAGGATTAAATCGCCCTGCCCCGATCTTTTTTCAGAATTATTTTTAATTTTTTACAATGTGTGAAATATTTAGAAAATTGCCTGAAAATCAACAAAAATAATAGTGCACTTTCGGTGATCAAGTTTAGGGGACCCCCGCTCTCTTACAGACAAAAACAAAACCGCCCGACCAACCCTACCTGAGAGAGGTCCGTTTGTCTGTAGAACAGGCAGAGGTTTTTTTCCCGTCGCCTAATCACTATGAATCAATTATTACAAACTTTGTGAGGAAGACAATCTCTCACCAACACCAGGGCAATCCATGCACGGGTTATTAAAGACACCGGCTGAAAACATGGTTGTTTTTCTGTGCATGACTCGAGTCATGCAACTGGGTGACAAAAACACACAGCTAATCGGAAAGCATTCGGAACCGATTGATATTTTTGGATTTGAAATGGTATATACACTTGGTTATAATACTGCCATCAAACTAGGTTCACCAGTCTTTTACAGGGCTTATTGTTACCTTTGAATTATAGGTCAATCAGTTCCTAATTGGCGTTCCTAATTTTTTATATCTCCACATTCAAAAGTAATCTAAGCGAATATGCACAATTTGCCATACGGTGGCGTAGCTAAGGGGGGAGGGCAGGACAGACAGAAAAAAATCCTTAAAATCCTTAAAAATGTGGCCCCGCCCCCACATTGTGCCCCCTGCCCCATTCTCCGGATGTAGTGTGTATGGACCATTTTTCGAGCGTGTTTTGTGTAAAATTTGCCCTACCCCCCCCCCTCTCAAATGTGCAAAAAAATTGGGGGCAACCTTTTACACAAATTTCGAAAATCTTGCCCCCTGAAAAAAATCCTAGCTACCACTGTTGCCATACACACACAATTTTGGCGAAACGCATGTGTCACACATTTAAAAAGCACAGGGGCGCTTGATACTTTGTTTAGCCCCTTTCAGAAGAGTATAAAGAATTCTACCTAGGTTGAGCTATATTGAGTTGCACCACTTGAACCAAAGTCTAACGTTTGACATGGGTCCTATTTCATGATGACAGAATTATGAGTTCTTTAACAATCTTCTTAAGAAGAGTTGAAACTTAAGAAGAATTACTCTTAAGATGAAACTTAACTTTATGCAATATGACCCTGGTCTACATGGAGAATACATCCCTTGTAATACTCCCATACAAAGTCCAAAAGTAAAAACTCTAGGCTCAGAAAGGGGTCAAAAAAGTAAGCCCCCCCCCTAAAATTTGATCATGTTTGTTTGCATAAATCTACACATAATTATACGTTTTGAGAGATTGAAACACTTATGAGAAGCCCAAACACTTAGCTACCCATAACAAGTTTCTCCATTTCAATATCATTATTACTTTTCCCAAAATAGTCACATTTCACAAACATGATGTTTTCAAAAAAAGTGGCACTTTTCAAGATTCTATACGAGTTTGTGTGCATAAATCCACACACAGTTAGGCATTTTGAAGATTGAAACATTTCCCCTTTTCAATACCATCTTTACTTTTCCAAAAACAAAACAGTGGCACTTTTCAACGATACAGGAAAGTTATTGACGTGAATTGGTTAGTCATGAATGAAATAAAATCATTTTATTTTTAATTTCAAATAAGGACCAGCTAAACTTTCTTTTAATTGAAAATAAAGACAATTCAAATTAATTTTAAAAAGCACAGGTGACATTTTTGTAACTTTCTTGCATAAGATTTTGGAAAGTGCCACTTTTTCTGAAAACATCATTTTTAGGAAAAATGTGAATGTTTTGGAAGATATAAACATGCTATTGAAAAAGGAAAACTTGCAATGAGTAGTGTGTGTGGAGTTGTGCAAACAAACGCGATCAAATTTTAGGGGGGGGGGACTTACTTTTTAACCTCTTTATAACACACATGTATTGCTGCTAAACAAATGCAGAATAAGCTCATCTAAGCATAAAAGATCCTCACTGGGAGAACTATTCTTCATTTAAATTAGGTCTTAAGTTAGCATACTATTCGTCATGCTTCTTCTGTTACCCATGCTTCTTCTGTTAACCAGTTCAGAAAACTATTAAAAACACATCTTTTCTTGCGTAATTTGTAATCTGTTTGGTTGTTCTTCTCATCAACTTGTTTTAAATGTGTTTGTATTTTAAAACAAAATTATATTGTGTATGTATTTTTACCGTTTACCAAGTATGTACTTTACCTTTTACCGTGTATGTATTTTTACCTTTTACCGTGTATGCATTCAATTCTATATGTATATTATTCTGTAAAGCGCTGTGGTACCTCATTGTGTAAGACCGCTATATAAATGCCCTGTATAATAATAATAAGTAATACGGACCTCAGAATCCAACCACAATGGAAGCCATTATGAATGCAAATAATTTCACCATATTATTCATAAAATCAACAAAAATATCTACAAAATATGAAGTTTATAAATATGCATACCTGATATCAGCACCAAGCAGGGCAAGACATTTTGGACATTTTGTATGGACACAAAAAAACAAGCAAATCTTTCAAACTCTGACCAATTTCAACAAAACTGTGAATCAATAATTGATCGGACATCCAGCGGAAGAGCTAAGACTTTCAAATCAAGAGTCAAAATTGTCTTAATATTTCAAATTACATTCTCAAAGAAGAGAAATATATTGGCAAAATGAGCCCTTAAACAACATGTATGTTTAATATCTGCACTAAATGGTAGAAATGTGCGCCTATGACCACCCAATGCTCCCTTTTAGCGCTACCCCTCCTCACATCCCCTAAACATTAAAAAAAAGTTCTTACTCTTCATCAATGATCTTCCAGACAAATTACAAAGCACTGCCAGATTATTCGCAGATGACTGCGTCATATATGCTGATGGAGACACCAAAGAGGATCTTGAAATACTACAAGACGACCTGAACCGACTTGAGGAATGGCAGAACAAATGGTCCATGTCGTTTAACCCAGCTAAATGCTCCGTCAGGAAGATTACAACCAAGACCAAACCCCCTGAACGAGACTACACATTCTGTGGGCAACTATTGCAAGAGGTAACCTCTCATCCCTACCTTGGAGTGGAAATAGATAACAAGCTGAGATGGAAAACCACTACCAGAAACTGAAGGCAAAAGCAAGTAAAGTCCTTGGCTTCTTGAAGCGTAACCTCTGGTTCTGCACTCAAAGCATCAAGGTAACGGCATACAACACACTTGTAAGACCAGTACTGGAGTATGCTTGTTGCTCATGGGATCCATTCAGAAGCGGGGATGTGGCAATGATAGAAGCAGTCCAAAGAAAGGCAGCAAGGTTTTGCTTGAATGATTACAAACAACTAAGTAGTGTCACGCAAATGTTAGTAGATTTTGAAATGGGACAGCCTCGAAGACCGTCGTAAAGAAGCAAGACTAAAACTCATGCACAAGATCATGAATGGCGATGTTGGAATCAAACCTGAGCCTTATTTCAAGATTGTTGGTGGTAGCAGAACAACTAGGGGAAATAGTCTCCGTATCCAGAAAGTCCTGATCAAGAAAGACATACACAGTAGCGTAGCCAGTGGGGGGCCGGTGGGGCGAGCTGCCGCCCCCCCCCCCCCCCCCCCCCCCGGACACCTAAAATGGGGACGGCGAAGCGGAAAAATGGGGACGAGAAGAAGGGGAGAAAAGAGAGAAAGAAGGGGAAGAAGAGGGAGAAAGAGAAAAGAAAGGGGGAGGAGAGGGAGAAAGAGAAGGGAAAGGGGAAGGAGAGGGAGAAAGAGAAGGGAAAGGGGAAGTAGAGGGGAAAGAGAAGAGAAATGGGGACGAGAAATTGTTCATGTAGTACATTTACTGTGCGATTTTTTTTTTGACTGCGAAATTTTTTGAGACCTCACCACCCCCCCCCCCCCCCCCCCCCCCACTTACGTGAAATTCACGAGGTAAGTGACTAGAAAAAAAATTGGGGCAACCTTTTACGAAAATTTTAGGGACATAAAAAAAAATAGGGACGCTATTGATGTTTGCCCCACCGGAATGACAATGCTGGCTACGCGCCTGGACATACATAAGTACTCATTTTCCCCTAGAACGGCAGCAGATTGGAACAAACTCGACGAAGCTACAGTGATGAATTTCAACCAGATTCCAGACAAAGCGACGGGATCATCAGGTACCAGCGACTAAACCAATGAATACATGTATGAGCTCCTATTACCATTATGCACATTGACCGACATTGACCGACAATGACCTCGACGACCCTACAGTTGGTGAAGTACAGTTTATCTGCGCATACCGACTTAACCGAAACAGAAACAGAAACAGAAACATAAGGGGCTGTATTCTCATACTAAACACAGTTTTAGCTTAAAACCATGTGTTACTAAACGCGAGTCTAAATTAAACACAAGATTATCTTTTAAACGACGTGTTTAACAAAACCCGATTTTAAACATCGCAAATCTCGTCCCCAGAGTGATCATGCGTTCACAGCTGTAGGCCTATACAAGTATTCAATTTATTGTGGCCCAAATGGATAACAACCGAATTCCTCAAATGCACATGCATTTTTAATACTACACAATCTGCATGTCAGCTTGCACGGCTTAGTAATAATTCAAGGCTACAATTGGTGCACGAGTTTAGTTAAATTTGCATTAACACTTTTCAGTGAGTAAGACGCATGTTTAAGTATAACACATTTTCGAGAATTGGGTTTGGCTACCCAAAGTCAAAGTTAAATGCGTGTTTAGCTTAAAACTGTCTTTAAATATGTACGAGAATACGGCCCAAGATTTTTTGTCTCTATTGAAAAATTGAAAGGTTGAGACAAAGTGTAACAAGTAATGAGAAATATAGTTATTTTAAACAAAAGCTTACTTTACTCAAATCACATTGTTTTGTTTTAGCATCATGGGTGAATCTCATATACGATGGTTTAGTACCGGCATGATCAATGATGAATCCTGGAACATGCTGGAAATTGATGCTCATGTAGCTTGAAATACAATGGATGTTGCTGCACATTATCATCAGTCACTGTACAGCATGTGATGGATGAAAACCTCCACATTATCTTCTATGTTAGTCTCTTGGTCTTTGGCACAGAAAGCAGAATGATGTCCTCAAATAATATCCTTGACATGTACTCAGATTATTGCTGAGTATACATCTGCCAGCCATGGTGAGCATTAGATATAGCTTGTTATTAGGCATACAGGGGATATTGGCAAACCAATCTGATGTGTGGTTTGATTTGGGGATGGTACAAACTAATAGATTGTGTTGTGAGATAGATACTGAGTTGTGTAGCGAGCAGCTTAGTTATGACCCTCACAGCCATATGTGACCCAACATGAGTAAATTAGGCTTAATGCAGCAGTAACTCATTTGAGTTAAGAACACAAAGAATTTTGAACAATTTCAAAATTGTCAACGATTGTTAAAACATTTCAATATTTTTACAATTTTGAAGACTGGTTAGCGTTGGCAATTTGGTTTCATTTGATTAGGTTATTATTTTTAATTTTAAAAAGGATAACCCTGAAATCAGCAATATCAGGGTCAATGTTGGGCCCATAGTACATTTCCTTTTCCCCCTAAAGCAATCATCATCATAAGATTGGCTTGCCAGATCCCCAGTAGATGAATGTTGACCATCCAAACGCCAATATTCCACATGACATGGTGAAAACAATAGTCCAACTTTCTGTTACATGGAGTATATAACCAGTAACATATGACCCTACAAATCCTGTAAATGCACCGGCAGTATTCACTAAACCTGCAGATGGGGTGAGGATAAAAGTAAATATAGGGTTAAA
>CM069448.1:76716311-76749658 GCA_035610835.1 Ophiura sarsii | reverse complement strand
ATATTGGATCGCCGCCCCCACCCCCCTGGCTACGACCACTGACCACAAAACAAGACATAAGCTATCATGTAGCAATGAGATTAATAGACATTGTTCCTTGAAAAAGGTGTACAAAGAATTGATAGATGTTCAGTACAAAAATTTAAACTGTTCCTAAATAGGTTAAAATAATAATGAACTTTTAATCACACTTACATAAATAATTTTTCTAGCATGTCCCGTCTCATAGCCCCAATCTACTAATTTTCCCGAGAAATAACCGGCTAATATTTGCAGTGGTATTTGGCCCAACCAAGGTAAAACATTGAATACCCAGCCCTGAAAATAATAATAAAGAAGCAAAATTAACATCAATCAAATCAATTAGTATTGAATATTGATGGTAGAATAACCACCATTTTGCTATTTGCTATCTGACTATGACACTGCAACAGTGGCGAGTTAGGATGATATCATGGAAAATAAATAAATCTTTGTATATAGTGTAAATACATGTACCTACTAACCTAGTACCTACTATAATTTATGACCACGTTTATTACCTTAAACGTTCATGGTTTGCGTAACAAAACCAAAAGAACCATAACAATGACGATGACACTGACCTAGTGACCCGGAAATACTTTATAGGTTGGCAGCCAGTTCAGTAATAGGAGATTAACCCTAACACTCTTGAGTACTACAAATTACTACGATGCGGTGTGCTTGTGTCACCCGGCTCGGCAGTTTTTGGATGAAATAATGGCCCCAGGGTATACAGAGCAGAATATACTCCACCATGTATGGTTTCCCCCCGTGGCCAAGCAGTAGATCGTCTGCCTCTGAACCCAGAGGTCCAGGGTTTGAGCCCCGAGGGCGTGGGGGCACTTTTTCCCCTCACTATTTGGCCACTAAAAACAATCTTTGAAAAGGGTGCCTCAGGAGTACGGCACGGGTTATCATAACCACTGCATACCCATACATTAAACAATGCCCTGCAAGAAAATCATACAACAAAAAGCTCAGTTGAATGAAACTGACCTTATGACCCGGAAACACTTCAGTGAAATAGGTAGGCAGCCAGTTGAGTAACATAAGACTAACATATCCATGGCAAACCCATACACTGAATAATGCCCTGTAGGACAAATGTAAAATAAATCACTTTAGATGCAAAAATCAAATACACCTATCAGTTGTAAGACGCACTATACGACCCCCGGGAGAGGTGCGTCGTGGGTGCGTCATTTACCAATAATTCTTGATGGAGGGTACGTTCGTGGCAGCCTTTGGTCCGTCAAAAAAATGACGGAGGGTGCATAAAGGTCCGTCACTTTACATGGGTGCGTCACAGTATACATCTGTTTACGAACAACAAAATACGACCTTTAAACATCTCTCTGCTTTAAATATACGCTATAGGCCTACTATACCACATAACTCCTTGATACCGCCAACCAGGCTCCACTTTAATACCGCAAACATCACTCCGATATTTTATACCGCATATGTTCTAAAATGCCTGAAATCACTCGATCATCGCTAATTGCTCCGCGCAGTCGCTTGCTATCGTCCTACGAGCAGGGATAGCACTGGATCAAAAATGTGAGAGGTCCCATGAAATTTGTCAGGACCCCGTAGGACTTCAAAAAACAAATTTAAGGGGTCCCCCCAAGAAATTGAAGGGTCCTGAAGTTTGGGTATTTGAAAATTTTACTTTTTTACGGACAGTTTTAACGAATTTATATTGTGAGCAAAGGATGGATATGTAATTTACAGAATTTCTTAAGGTTTCCATTTCAATACATCGTCAAATTTAAGGGGTCCCTTCAATTTTGATCGGGACCCGCAAGTCTTTCTAATTTGAAACCTGACGCGTCACTATTTGAAAGTGAGAGGTCTAGGACGCGCAGACGCGTCAGAATGCGACCCCTGCCTACGAGCCGATGGATGGAGTATACAGCAGTCTTGGCCCGAGACTATACTACCGGGGGAAGCACTGGTAATCACCGGTGTTGTCCATGCAAATTTAATCAAATTTAGGGCATCGCATGTGGGGGTCATCAGGGGGGGCATATCTGACTATTTGTTTTAGTATACAAAGGTTTACATCGAGTTTGTAATTTCATTTGGGGGGCATCATGGTGGGGGGGGAGCCCCGGGGGACTTATCACAATAGCGGTATACGTGTATGTGCCGCCTTTTGGGGTGCCTTTTCTCGAAGTATATGGGTGGTATTGATTAAATCAGATTAAATCAGAAATGTTTTTGGTATTTTTAGATGCCCCCTTAAATTCTTTGATGGTTTATAGAAGGTATAATTTCCAATCCGAAGTTCAAATGTTTAAATACACTTTCGAGAACCCAATTATGGTTAAAATACACTTTCGAGAACCCAATTTTCTACTTACCTCCCGTTTATTGTAAATAGGCGCAAGCCTACATGTATAAAAATAGGGACAGCGGTCCCAAATAGGTCGTCCGTTTATATGGGTAGATTAAAAACAAGGTGGATCTCAAACCACAGGCATCTAGAAAGAAAGAGGTTAGACCACTAGCGGATCCAGGATATAAAAAATAAAATAAACATCCTGGAGTTTGGTTGCAATTGTACTTCACCTGTTTAAATGTAATTAATTTTACATATGCAGCTAATTTTACATCTTGACCTCATATGACCTTTGACCTTGGTATGTGACCTTTGACCTAATTAACATATGAATGTTTCCATGTTGCATCCGTGACCCAAGTTTGGTTGCAATTGGTCATTGTATGGAAAAATGAACAAGAGACAACAAACGAGAGCATCAATGATGCAGAAGCTCAGCTAGCGACAAGCTATAAATTTCATGTATCCATTAGCAGGGGTCGCATTCTGACACGTCTGCACGTCCTAGACCTCTCACTTTCTTGTAGTGACGCGTCAGATCTCTAATTGGAAAGACTGCGGGTCCCGATCAAAATTGAAGGGACCCCTTAAATTTGACGATGTATGGAAATGGAAACCTTAAGAAATTCTGTAAATTACATATCCATCCTTTGCTCACAATATAAATTCATTAAAACTGTCCGTAAAAATGTAAAATTTTCAAATACCCAAACTTCAGGACCCCTCAATTTTGTTGGGGACCCCTTAAATTTGTTTTTTTGAAGTCCTACAGGGTCCTGAAAAAAGTCATGAGACCTATTACATTTTTGATCCAGCGCTATCCCTGTCCATTAGTGACAAGCTGTCAATTTCATGTATTGGATAGATTAGGTCCATAATGTATTGGTTGAGCTATGAGGTGTTTTCTTTAGAAATATTTTTAAAACTCAGTAAATCACCCAATTTTATCATTTTAAAGTTTTGGACCCAATGTCATGCACACTTGAACAGCTCAAAACATAATAATGTATGCACAAAAATTATCATTTTTTATATGTTTACCGCTTATTTTACAACTTGACCTCAGATGACATTTGACCATAAAAGGTGACCTTAATAGGTGACCTTTGACATATGAATGATTAAATAAATAATTAGACACAAAAAACAATGTAAATAAACCTCAAATACATCATTTTAGGACTCTGATGAGCTTTTACATTGCCTCTAGATTTTATAGTCTGTTATATCCAGTACCCACTGGCATGACTGGCTTGGTAAATTAAATTATGCCTACCTACACTGGCGAATTCTGCAACTTTTCAGCATTTTACTCAGAACTTTCAATGGATATTTCAACTTAATGTGCACTTTTTAATTCTGCCGATCCCCAAGGATAGTTTAGGGGGCAATGTCTTGCTACACGTCCCGTAACTCAAGTGCGCATGCTCAAACCAATTAAAATGTTGTAGCTATACACGATTTATTCTTTATCGTTTAGTAAGTGTACATACTTCAATCTCGTTGGTTAACACGTATGAAATCTGATCCATATCGTGTAAACAACAAGTCAAACCACACGATATATTCCCATATCGTCGATTAACTGCGTTACCAGATGGTGCGAAATGATATTACGTGTAAAGCGATTGCTTTGCGTCTGTGGAAGAGTTGCTTAAAATACGAATAAAATGGTGGATGATTTAAATGCAACCGAGTCGATTTCTGTTACATTCTGAGGCCGAAATATACCGCAAAAAGGTCTAACCCACGCCATAAAATAAATGATCTGCATATAACCTAACCAGACATGTTTTGGGCCATATCACATTCGGCATGCGGCCTCATATGATATGACATGCCAAACCATAGGTATTTTTCCGTATTGTGTGAACATGCAGGGGATAACTAATAGTACGGGACGTGAGGCAAGATATAGCCGTTTAGGGAGTGTTCAGAAATACTTGGGGCCTGGGGGGTGGCCAACTTGCAGTTTTGGGTTTCTGAACTTTTTTGACGTAGCTAGGTTATTCATATTGGGGGCGAGAAATGAGAAAGAACCAACAAGACTTTTGTGAGTCAAGAACTGTGCAATTTTTGTTGACTTTACACCTACTTTTGGAACGATTGAGGTACATTTTTGCCCCGGTGGTTTCAGTCAACATTGACTTTGGGTACGCATGATCGTTCCAAAACTCGCGGAAAAGGGCGGTTTTCTGTATCATGTCCGCGGACATTCCGCGAACATACCATGTCCGCGGACATTCCGCGAACATTTTATGTCCACGATTTTCCTAAATTAGGGGTGCTTTTTGAAGCTATGTCCGCGACAGGGCTGGAAAAGATGCAAGGCTTCCCTGCAAGAGAAATTTGACAAAGTTGGATTTACCGCTGGTTTAGCGGCGGAGGGGGCGGCCCCCCATAGAACCATAAAGGGCACATGCAATGCAAATACAAGTGGTGTGATTTGAGTCAAGTCTACGAGGAGGGACCAGAAAGCATTCAATATATGTGATAGTTGATTATGACATCAATTGTGGAACTATTGATAGCTCTGTGAGAACTATGAAAAGAAAATTCCAGGTGACTGGTTTGAATCTATTCATGATACTCACTGATAATCAATATACCACAAATGATGTCATTTGTGGTGTTCATTTTTCTGGCCCTGTTTATTGTAATGGAATGTCCCACAAAGACTTGTAGCAGGATTATCATCCCTTTTCCTGTGCCCTTTAAGCTTTTTGGAAAATTAAGGTCCAATTGATGCCATGGTGCATCGTATTATGGAATATCGGCTGTATAATGCCTAATACTCTAAAAAAAAAAAATTAACAAATAAAAACATTTTTAGGGGGGGGGGGTAGGGATTTCCTGCGATATGGCAACATTTCCCGGCACAAGGAGCTTGCCAATTTGCCCTCTTTTTCCTGCCCTGGTCCGCGATTTCCCTAAATTAGGGGTGTTTTTTGAAGCTTTGTCCATGTTTTCCAAAAATAAGGGGTCATTTTGAAACCTATGTCCGCGATTTAACAAAATTAGGGGTGTTTTTTGTAGAGGTTTATGTACGCGAAGAATAAAATAGAATGTCCTCGTTTTTCCCGCAAATAGAGGGACTATATATAAAGTGTCCTTGGAATGGTGAAAAAGGGGGGTCATTTTCAGGCAAAATGTCCGCCTTTTAGTACGAAAAAGGGGGTCAAATTGGCAAAATTGTCCGCGAAACACCTTCAAATAGGGGGTATTTCAAGATCCTGGAACAATCATGTGTTACCCCTCTGAATACGAAGAGAGAACACCAGGATTTTTTCATCTGTGTACTTTTGACCATCATAATTCCATGATTCCATTCAATATTATTTAATTATTATATTAAACAGTTGTAATTTTATCTATACCGACACTTCACAACAAGGTCATGGCCGAAATTTTATAATACAGTGTAGCTATTGATATACTGTAAAAGCTGAAATTTTGGCGGCGGTTTTATTTTGGCAAAAATTATGACACGCCAAAATAATGTTTTCAACATTCATGCAGTGCATCCAGAAGGTCACCCACGAAAAAAACAATTCGCGAAATGTCTATGATATCAAAATGTGCGAAAATATCTGTACACGAAAATATTGGCTTTTACAGTAGCACACTATTTGTCTGCTGGTGGATTGACTGATAAACAGTCATTATATTGTCCATTGATATGTTGATTTAGGAGTGTGACAGTAACAATAATTGTTTGTTTGGGCAAGCTTTTGAAGACAGGCAGTGGTATAAGGCAACAAAGAATAAATGTTTGTTTGTCCATAGAGGTCCAAAAAAGGTAGGGTCTGTAGGTTGGATAATTTTAATTTTTTTAATTTTTTTAAATACGGATATTGTATTTGGGAATATAAATTTGGCATGAATATTGTGAATGATAGTCATCCAAACACAAAACACATCACTTTGATAGTATTGAACTTTTTTTCATGAGTTTGTTAGAATTGAAATCCTGCTCGGACAGATTGTCTGTATAAAGTTGCAATATTGTAGTACTGGTTGCAACACTCGGTCAAAGGGTATTTTTTGTAACAAATTTGCAATGCGCAGATACCGTGAACATGTTGTCGGTCGCCGCCATTTATTATGATAGAAAATTTGCAAAAAGGGAAATAACATAGTGGTGATGTTCTGTTAGATATATATACGTGAAAGTATTACTAAACCTATTTTTTCCCGAACTAACAAAAGAAATGTTTTATATTATGTTGAAATCAGCTTACAGCGTACGAAATTAGGAATAAGACGGTCCTTTTGGCCATTTAAATAGCTCCAAAAAAAGTTATTTTAAAAAAATAATAGAAAATAAAAAATAATATGGTCGGCACCAAGGTACACGGTCGGTCGGATGTGGACAAACAAACAAAAAAGTATTCTTGGCCTAAAGGAACTCCTGTTTGTTTTGAATTTGACACAAGCTCAAATAATGATCAACAATTTCTTGATGCACCCCAGGATGCTTCACTTTCATCACATGACCAGATGACCTTCAGTTGTTAATTACTTTAACACATGTGTGACACTGTTTGTTCTGGTGATATTAAGCCCTGCTAATACTGTAGGGGCGCTAAGCATTATGGGGTACATCAAGAAATCTTCTTTGAATAATGATAGTGATAAATGACTTGCCTGCATGTGCTTGCTTGACCTGGACGAGTTTCAAGACACCCTAGTTTTTTGGTTAAACCTTTAATAACATTTTAACGCAAGTGAAAAACGTCAGGAAATGCATCTCATATGTTGTATCGTAACATATCTAGAAGATATGCGGAGTCACTTTTTTAAATGTTTTGTCTGTTTTGTCTTAATTGCCATTTTCTGGGCCATTTTTACTTCATAGCGTTTAGAAACTATTGCCATTCACCATGCTATCACTGACCTTTCGAACGTGATAATAAGAGCCTCATCCTACTGTAGTAGGCTGAGCTAAAAATGAACAAGAGACCAAAAAAAAGTGTACTAAATTTTACATCTTGACCTCAGATGACCTTTGACCTTTCTATGCGACCTTTGACCTCATTAACATATGCGGGTTTCCATGTTGTATCTATGACTGAAGTTTGGTTGCAATTGGTCATTGTATGGAAAAGAAATGGAAAAATGTAATCAATTTTACATATGCAGCCATTTCTAGTTACATCTTGACCTAAGATGACCTTTGACCTTGGTATGTGACCTTTGACCTCATTAACATATGAAGGTTTCCATGTTGTATCTATGACCAAAGTTAGGTTACAATTGGTCATTGTATGGAAAAGAAATGGACAAATGTAATCAATTTTACATATGCAGCTTGACCTCGGATGACCTTTGACCTTGGTATGTGACCTTTGACCTCATTAACATATGAAGGTTCCCATGTTGCATCTATGACCGAACTTTGATTGCAATTGGACATTGTATGGAAAAGAAATGGAAAAATGTAATCAATTTTACATATGCAGCCATAACTACATTTACATCTTGACCTCAGATGACCTTTGACCTTGGTATGTGACCTTTGACCTCATTAACATATGAAGGTTTCCATGTTGTATCTATGACCAAAGTTTGGTTACAATTGGTCATTGTATGGAAAAGAAATGGACAAATGTAATCAATTTTACATATGCAGCCACTTTTACATATACATCTTGACCTCGGATGACCTTTGACCTTGGTATGTGACCTTTGACCTCATTAACATATGAAGGTTCCCATGTTGCATCTATGACCGAAGTTTGATTGCAATTGGACATTGTATGGAAAAGAAATGGACAAAACAAAAAGTGTATACCAAATTGTTGAAAAAAGTGTATACCAAATTGTTGACACACACACCCCCACTACACACACAGACTACACACGAAGGATGCTGCCATAAGGTCTCTTCCTACGGACGACCTAACAAGGGATGAAGGATGCCCCTTCCCCCACCCAGGGGGGCAGGGGGGGGGGGGGGGCACAGTGCCCCCCCCCCCCCCTGAAGGTGCTCAGCAGGAAATTCAAACCTACCCACCAGGAAAAATGGGGGAAGGGAAAAGAGGAAAAGAAGGGGAAAGGGAAAGAAAAGAGAGAGAGAAAGGAAAAAGGGAGGAAAAAGAAAAATGAAAAGGAGAAAAAAGGTGAAAGAAAGAAAAGAAGAAAGGGAAAGAAATAAATAAAGAAAATTTCACAGTACAAAAACCACAACAGTCAACAAATGTTGTTTTTGTTTGTACTGCGAAATTTTGTGACCGTGCGAAATTTTTGACCTTGCATAATTTTTTGACTGTGCGATTTTTTTTTGACCGTGCGAAATATTTTGACCCTACCCCCCCCCCCCCCCCCCCCCCCACCCCACTTACGTGAAATTAACGAGGTGACTGACTGGGAAAAAATTTGGGGCAACCTTTTCCGAAAAATTCCGGGACGGAATTATTCTAACCAGGAATTGTTTTGGCTGTGCCCCCCCTGACAACCAACCTCTTTTACGCCCCTGAACGCAAGGTATGAATAGGAGTGTGCTATTGCCTCTGAGCAAACAAGAGGTACAAAACATTTTAATCATTTGAATAATTTAACTTTTTCATAATTAATAGATAAACAATAATGTATGCATGGTGATTGATTGCAGGTCGTCACATGGATGTTACGTAGAGCTTGGCTCTAACGCTTGATTTAGTAATGTATTTCTAGTATGATTTGATATTACACTATCTGGCGCGATGGTCGCTAGATGGCGTTCATATAAACAGGTGCGTTAGGTTGTATAAGCGTGACTAATTTCTCCCGCGCTTTACGAAGGATTATTGTGATCGCGTTGTCAACAAAAATCATTCCCTTATGCGATGTCTTGGAGATAACTATATATTTTGGTTGCTTCCTAAAAACCGACATCTTTATCAGGGTAAGCTTGCGGTCATTGTGAGCCTGGTATATTTTGTTTCATGGGGTAAGTTTGCGAGTTTGCAAACCCATCGATTGGTCTAATGTGTGGCAATCAAGTTATTACGTGAAAGTTAGCATCATTAATTTCGTCGGCTATGGTATCAGCACCCCGTTGGATGGACGAGTCATACAGAATTTCGTCCAGGGTGAACAACTGAAAGTAGTGCCATCATGTCGACGAATGTCTGGAGACACGAGACATCACATTTGGGAATCTAACGTAAGTTTGTAAATAAGTGTAAATAAATATTGTATTATTTTTCTATAGACGTGTACGTGCTGACGTCCCTTAAAATACGTCTAAATTATATTTCACGATATTACATGTTCCCAATCCGTGTATTCAAGTTGACTACATTGAAGGTATAAAATGAAGTTATTCTTTGCAATTCAAATATCAAAATTTACATCCGTGAAAATTACGGAAATTTCATTAATTGTTTTCGTAGAAATTAAGAAAACAAAATGTCTGTATCCGTTGTTTTATCTCATGAGCAAGGAAGTTTTGGATAAAGAAACATATAACAAAATGAAACTCCTTTTTAATATATTTTGGAATAGAGCTGAAATGGGATAATAGTAGGTTCTTTCCGCATGCAATTAATATGTCTTGAATGTAAATATATTTGTAAATACAATTTTATCCGAATGAAATAAATGTTGTGTAATAGGGTGAAATCATGACTTCTTGATATTGTGTGGCTTTATGCGAATTAGCATAACAATCATGATTTTTCCCGCCCAAAATTATATATGTTTATAACAATGTATTGTGTATGGAGTGAACTCATGAACTTGCTAATATTATGTGACGTTTTGCGAATTAGCATTTGATCATGATTTCTCTCGCAAAATAAATATGGCTGGTGATTTATAAAAGTAAACTTTCATTTGTGTATGTTGTACCGATGTTGCGTGGTGGAAATAATACCCCAAGATTTCATGAGTACATCAGTTGAAATGTCAATTATAAATCTACTTTTGGACACGCCGTTTTAATACGGTATCAAAAGAATTGATGTGTGTTGAATTTGGTCTATTAATATATAGAAACAATTTTGACTTGTATCCGAAATGGATATAGCTTTATTTACAAATACAAAATATTATTTGCAAGGTTTTGGTTTCAATTTATTGTTTCAGTGCGTTGGCTGTTATTGCTGTTATTGCTGTTATTGCTGTTATTGCTGTTACTGCTGTTACAGCTTGTTACTGTTTATGGAGGTTAATGGCTGCCGATATAATTAGCAGTTGTATCACCGATTATTAATGCATACCAAATGTGGGGTAATCCGATGAATCTGATGTTGTTGACATGGAAATCAACCAAGCATTAAAAACCTTGGCTACGACCGTTGAATGATCATCAAGAAGATATAACAACCGCTATATTGATTAAATGACAGATGTAATCCAATAATCCCTAATGATGTCGCAGATTAAGTAAGATAACATTAAATTCTGCTAAATGGGTAAGCACTGGTTATTATTACGTCATATATATCAATAACACTTTCAATTGTCTGGGGACATAACAACACCATTGATTATTCGTCGAGGTTATTACATTCATGGGAAACCCATCTACAACAACAAATGAGGCATAATTGAAGTGACATTATAATTTGATTTGAACTTTGTGAATATTATTGTTTATGTGAATGAGACCTATTGTATAGGTCATCCATATGTTAATGGATCTGAAGAAAGTCAGTGACGGAGATGATGAATTAAAATTATAGTTAAATATGGTAAATCTCATTTGTACGATGTGTTAATTGGCGTTCAAATGTATAGTACCTCACTTATGCGTAGTTAATTTATTGAACTTGGGCGTTACACCAAAGGTCAGGCGTAACAATTGGGGGCTCGTCCGGGATCGTTTACGCATGCGCCAAAAACAATACGTGCTAATAAATCTTTGCATAATTAATGTTAAGGAGGTGCGGATGATTTAACGTCAATTTAACTTATATATTGCTTGTATACATCATATATATCTCACTGTTGTCTTAATATATTTGTTATCTTCAGATCTTCAGACGTTCGACTACATGGTTGGCACTACTTCGGATGGTCACCACATGTATATCACACAAGTCAAGATCAAGGTGAAGAACACCAAGATATAACAGCCAACGTAGAAGTGCTGGGGTGAGCATAGTAGTGTAATTGTTAAATTTTACGTATTTATAATAGTTGATTGCCACAGATTTATAGATACACTTTTCTTAATAATTTTCGCGAAAATTCCGCGATAGTTCTTTATATATTTTTTTTTTACCCAAATTTAATTTCGTATTCATTCTCATCATGTCTGTAGAATATCTCAAAGAAATAGAAACTATATCTACCCTTGGTAAAGAAATCGGTCTCGAAGGTCGCGATTTGAAAGAATTTTTGGTTGAGGAAAGAAAGAAATTAAAAGAACAAAGGGATGCTGATCGTGATGCAAGAACAGCCGAGCGCGAACATGAAAAGGATCGCCAGGCTCATGAAAAAGAAATTAAAATTCATGAACTTGAAATTGAAAAAGAGCGTCTAGAAATTGAAAAAGAGCGCTTAGCTCAAGTAGCGCAAACAGAAAAAGAACGCCTAGCTCAAATAGCGCAGATGGAAAAAGAGCGTCAAACTCATGAATTGAATGTTGAAGAACAGCGCGCACAGCGTGAAGCGAATATGGAAGAACAGCGCGCGCTACGCGATAAAGAGCGTAGAGCAGAGGAACAAATCTATGAAGAACGTCGGATAGAGCGCGAAAAAGAACTCTTGGAAATACATGCCAATCTTGAACAAAGAAATCATGATACGCAGCATAACTATGACATTGAAATGGCAACACTTAATGCCACAAATAGGTCAATTACTTCGGCAAATAACAATAGGTATAAACCATTGAAACTTCCCAAATACGATGAAACTAAAGATGATATGGATGCATACATTAATAGGTTTGAAAGATATGCAAAAGCAAGTGAATGGGAGGAAGCCAAGTGGGCCCTGAATTTCAGTACTCTATTAACGGGACAAGGATTACAGGTATATGATGCACTCACTCCTGATGATGCCGATGATTATACCATTTTGAAAAAGGCATTGTTAAAACGGTATAAACATACCGAAGATGGGTTTCGTGAAAAATTCAAAAACTCTAAACCTGAACCAAATGAAAGTGCTGAACAGTATACAACCCGAATTACCAAGTACCTTCATAGGTGGATTGAACTCGCGGATGTAGGTGAATCACTGGAAACGTTAGTAGATTTGTTGGTCAGAGATCAATTTTTACACAGTTGTCCAAGAAATATGGCCACTCATATTTTGGAACAAGAACCTAAAGAGACCAAGAAAGTTGCAAAAATTGCTGATCACTATATAAAAGCACATGGTGGTTGGTTTGACAAAGTCAAAGTGAAAGAAAATAAATTTCAATCACAACCTAAAACACCAGGTCTGAATAACGCAGGTCAGTATAAAACCACTGGCCAGCCCCAACGTACAAACCAACCTCAAGGTCAAACAAATAGGCCTAGCAATTCATACACTAATAGTGGTAAGTTCAATACAGGTATCCGTGAACCGATCACATGTTTCCTATGCGGAAAGAAAGGTCATAGAGCAAAGGATTGTATCCGTAAAGGAACATTAGCCCTTGTATTAGATAGTGTTGCACAACTATACCCTACAGATGGAAATAGGCCTACTGATGTAAACACTCAAGACAATCTTGAAAGTAACTGTAATTTACAGCAACAAAGTGACGAGCAAAATACTGAGACAGGTGATAGGCCTACAAACCATTCTGGTTATAATCAGAGTATAGACTATGGTAATCAGTCAGGTGGTAACGATAGTAACTACAGTAATGGTCATGCTTATCACACTTTAAGCTCTGACATAGGCTTAAACAGAAATGCACCAGTACAACACCAAGGTGTTAGTCATGATAACCCTGGTAAGTATAACCATAGGCCTACAAATAATGGGCAACAGAGTGACGAAGGTTATGGATCACGACACGTAACCTTAGGTCTACTATGTACTGAGATTGATCCAGATAAGGTAGACATAAATCTGCAACAAGATTATCCTGAAATAGAGTGTGATTGCCAACGAAAAAACATAGGTATAGCATGTAAGCATTGGGATAATAAACGTATGCCATTGAGAGAGGGAACGATCAATGGTACATCAGTTAAGGTATATCGTGATACAGGTTGTAATGGTGTCGTTGTACGCAAAGGTCTAGTAAAACCGCATCAGTATACAGGTGAACAACATACATGTTATCTAATCGATGGTACGCAACGAAGGTATCCCGTCGCCAAGATCGATATTACGTCACCATATTTCACAGGTAGAGTATACGCTCTAGTAATGGAAACACCAATATGTGACTTAGTGATCGGACAATGTCCAGGTGCAAAAGATCCAGATGTAAAGATCATACCAACTCAAGATATCGGAGTGCAAGTCGACTTGGAAACAGACGATTTAGAAGAACAACATGTTGTCGCAGCTGAAACCCTAATTCAGAAATCAGCCAGTTCTAAGCCTCTTACACCATTACTTGTAACTCCATCAGATGAAGAAGTGACGCCAGAAACCACCCGACAAGTACGTCCACAGCAGGAAGATCAAACCCTACAAAAGAGAAGAGAACATGCAGCAACAGGAATCAAGAATAAGTTCTCAGAGTCTTACCATCGTATTGAAGGATATATCTCCAAAGTCATGGCAGTATTACTTACAATGACATCGACTGTCGCCATCACCTTGCAACTCTTTCTTTTCATATTTCTCATCGGTGCTGTGCTGTTACAAGAAGATGACGGGGAATTATTCCCAACGGCACTTGCGAGTAAAAAGCTCAATGAACATCAGAAGCGTTACTCAGTCATGGAAAAGGAATGCTTGGCATTAATATGGGCAACTCAGAAATTCTCCACCTACTTATTTGGAAAGGAGTTTGTCATCCAAACCGACCATCAACCTTTGACATGTCTCCGAAAATCCAAAGTAGCAAATGGCAGGATAATGCGTTGGGCATTGGCACTACAACAATTTCGCTACCGAATAGAAGTCATCAAAGGCAAACATAATGTTGGAGCCGATTTCATGAGTAGAGCAGTACTTGATTAAAATGCTAAAACAAACATCAAAATAATAACAGGAATCCATCAAATCATATAAGTATTCATACGATAGATGAGCGGTCATACGTAAGCATACTGGGTAGAAATATTTTAAAATCATGGAAGCTGATTGTATATATATATTCATGGAAGCAGATTTTTTTTTTTTTTTTTTGATAAATACAGTTCGTATATTTATCTTAAGTGGGGGGTTAATTGTTACGTAGAGCTTGGCTCTAACGCTTGATTTAGTAATGTATTTCTAGTATGATTTGATATTACACTATCTGGCGCGATGGTCGCTAGATGGCGTTCATATAAACAGGTGCGTTAGGTTGTATAAGCGTGACTAATTTCTCCCGCGCTTTACGAAGGATTATTGTGATCGCGTTGTCAACAAAAATCATTCCCTTATGCGATGTCTTGGAGATAACTATATATTTTGGTTGCTTCCTAAAAACCGACATCTTTATCAGGGTAAGCTTGCGGTCATTGTGAGCCTGGTATATTTTGTTTCATGGGGTAAGTTTGCGAGTTTGCAAACCCATCGATTGGTCTAATGTGTGGCAATCAAGTTATTACGTGAAAGTTAGCATCATTAATTTCGTCGGCTATGGTATCAGCACCCCGTTGGATGGACGAGTCATACAGAATTTCGTCCAGGGTGAACAACTGAAAGTAGTGCCATCATGTCGACGAATGTCTGGAGACACGAGACATCACATTTGGGAATCTAACGTAAGTTTGTAAATAAGTGTAAATAAATATTGTCTGTATCCGTTGTTTTATCTCATGAGCAAGGAAGTTTTGGATAAAGAAACATATAACAAAATGAAACTCCTTTTTAATATATTTTGGAATAGAGCTGAAATGGGATAATAGTAGGTTCTTTCCGCATGCAATTAATATGTCTTGAATGTAAATATATTTGTAAATACAATTTTATCCGAATGAAATAAATGTTGTGTAATAGGGTGAAATCATGACTTCTTGATATTGTGTGGCTTTATGCGAATTAGCATAACAATCATGATTTTTCCCGCCCAAAATTATATATGTTTATAACAATGTATTGTGTATGGAGTGAACTCATGAACTTGCTAATATTATGTGACGTTTTGCGAATTAGCATTTGATCATGATTTCTCTCGCAAAATAAATATGGCTGGTGATTTATAAAAGTAAACTTTCATTTGTGTATGTTGTACCGATGTTGCGTGGTGGAAATAATACCCCAAGATTTCATGAGTACATCAGTTGAAATGTCAATTATAAATCTACTTTTGGACACGCCGTTTTAATACGGTATCAAAAGAATTGATGTGTGTTGAATTTGGTCTATTAATATATAGAAACAATTTTGACTTGTATCCGAAATGGATATAGCTTTATTTACAAATACAAAATATTATTTGCAAGGTTTTGGTTTCAATTTATTGTTTCAGTGCGTTGGCTGTTATTGCTGTTATTGCTGTTATTGCTGTTATTGCTGTTACTGCTGTTACAGCTTGTTACTGTTTATGGAGGTTAATGGCTGCCGATATAATTAGCAGTTGTATCACCGATTATTAATGCATACCAAATGTGGGGTAATCCGATGAATCTGATGTTGTTGACATGGAAATCAACCAAGCATTAAAAACCTTGGCTACGACCGTTGAATGATCATCAAGAAGATATAACAACCGCTATATTGATTAAATGACAGATGTAATCCAATAATCCCTAATGATGTCGCAGATTAAGTAAGATAACATTAAATTCTGCTAAATGGGTAAGCACTGGTTATTATTACGTCATATATATCAATAACACTTTCAATTGTCTGGGGACATAACAACACCATTGATTATTCGTCGAGGTTATTACATTCATGGGAAACCCATCTACAACAACAAATGAGGCATAATTGAAGTGACATTATAATTTGATTTGAACTTTGTGAATATTATTGTTTATGTGAATGAGACCTATTGTATAGGTCATCCATATGTTAATGGATCTGAAGAAAGTCAGTGACGGAGATGATGAATTAAAATTATAGTTAAATATGGTAAATCTCATTTGTACGATGTGTTAATTGGCGTTCAAATGTATAGTACCTCACTTATGCGTAGTTAATTTATTGAACTTGGGCGTTACACCAAAGGTCAGGCGTAACAATGGACAAACCCACTCCCTAGACAAGATAATAAAATGGGATCACCTCAATTAACAAATATAAATTGTAAAATGCATGGTGAATTGCGTGGGTGACTTCCTCGTCTACACCCCATTAAAGTTATGCCAGAAAGATCGCTCACATTTTCAGAATCAAATCATAAGATTATCAATTGGTGGAATTGAATTGGAGAATGTTCGATGCCGGACTCCTACCCCGGGCTAATATCGTCCGCATTGAGGGACCAATTTCCAATATAAGAATTCTGAATTTTACAATAACAAATGGTTGATGATATACATGTATAAGGGCAAGCTAATGGTGCATGATACCCTTGGTCCTCGCGCTAGATGTCAACAAGGAGAATCACCTACTAAATAATTCAATTTATCAATATGATGGTAATTACATGATTTATATACATATTAAATTATTATAGGACTTGTTGCGAGTCCAAAAACACATGGAAGCTATCCATTATTAATAGTTTGTCAAATGATTCGGTTTAAATTTTGTAGAGTGTGTAGAGAAGAAAAAAGAAACTATGCATGAACATGCAATGACAAATACGGTGATACCCACTATGAGGGGTGTGGTGGGTGGGAACAATTGAATTTATGTTCAGGAAGAAGAACGTCCTCTTCGAATGCAGACACGGAGCGAGTTATGAACCAGTAGAGAAAACGTGACTAATGTACCAATGCATGCAGGGAGGGATGCTCAAGAAAGGAATGGCCATCTATTGTTACTGTGGATTCAGGCGAAGAAAACGCGAGCGAGCGAAAGCGATTTATTCAGATTTCAGCTGAATAAATCGTCATTGTGTACAGAATCTGATGTCTACATTGACACTGTATTTATCAACCAACTTTGGTAAATCCAGATAATTGTTCGTTAGCATATAACCGCTTATACAAATAGCAGCAAATGTGAGTGGCATTTATCCTGCTTTACATAAAACTGATCTTCAAATTAATATGGATATACTCTGCAGAATTGTAATACAACATGGGCAAACAGTCCCATTTAAAACTTGTCCTACGGCGAACCCGTTAAACTCTTAACTTAGTCCCATTTAAATCATAAGATGATCGACTTATTTACAAATATTATAAGAATGTACCAAGTTGGGGTGCATTTTCTTGCACTGACATCCTTTGGATTATGATTCTTCAGTTACCTTGTTGAGTGCACCGCATTCACATCACACAGTCAAAGTTGTCAGAAATTGTTCTTTTCAAAAACTTGAATGTACAGAATATATTTTAAGCATGCATTATAGTACAGAAATAAAGCCTGACATAAATAATGCACTGTTATGAGTTGATAGAATGTCTTATGGTTCAGGATTATTATTGTGGGTCAAAAACGTATGGAATCAATACTCACCAAAAAGGAGCTTTTGTTAACACTTGACTTGCTGGAAATCCAGATGGCTTTTTGCTACTTTCTGTATCTACAATAGCACCGTTCATGCGAGTATTTGGTTCACTTTTCCTGTTGGTTTGTTTCTTGGCATTTTTGAGGAAGATCTGCACACAGAAAGCCCATATAAGTCCTAAAGTACCAAAACTATAAAACAGCATGCTCCAATGAAATTTGTTGAGCATTAATGAGCCTACAGCACCAGTAAAAACAGACCTGAAAAATAAAATCATCGTTTTGATGTAATAAATTATCATTATTATCCCAGCTGCAAAAAAAAACAATTATTTCCTTATTTCCACACCAAGGCTGGGTGTAGAAAAGCGAAGGGTAATATCAAAAATATACTTTGATTGATCTCTGCTGTGTTATACCAAGCCCATGATAGTATGCTGGTGCCCCGAACCCTATCCCTGCCCAACTCATCCATAGATGCAGGTATAGGCAACTCCATTCCAACCGATAATCGACTGTACACCACATTACGTTGTCGCTCGATTATCACATACTACGGGAAATAACAATCAACACCAGGGATGGCGTTTAAATCCAGGGGTCCAGGACCCCTTAGATTGACAGCTTTGACTACAATCATGGAAAAAAGTCTTGAAACACTTGCGTGTGATTAACCTCTAATTATCACCCCACTCCCCCGTACAATGTTGACCAAGGCCAGTGGCTCCTGCAGCTTGCCAGAGTGTCCCAACATTGATCGATGGGGGGTGGGGAAGGACAAATCTCATTTGAACAATTTCCATTTATAACAGAAGACACTAAGTATCAATACATGCACACAATACCCAACATGTGTGCTCAGCGTTCGCGTTGCCAGGACTTTTTTCCAAGATTGTAGTTTGGACCCCTTAAATTTCTAATTTTGTGTAGTTTTAGATACCCGGACCCCGAGTTTTCTCGATTTGGACCCCTTAAATCTTATCAACACTAATTGTAGTTGAAGTGACGCATCGAATACAGAATGCATTGACGCGCTGCCATGGCTACAGCGAACTGGGGAGCGCGCTTCACCGTGAGTGTGAAGTCCGACGCAGTCGTGGGCTGACTGCATACGTAGCTTTTAAATTTCGCATAACTTTTTTTTCCATTTTTTTCTTGAACTTTTGAAAATGATGGTGTGAGCCAAATTAGGACTGTATGGAATGGTATGGAAAAACATTGTTTTTCTCTAAAGCTCTAAAATCCCATTTATGTTTTAAAATCATTGCATTATTTTAAAAAAATACAATGATTTTACATCTCTGTTTATATTCTTACCCTGCAGCCGCTGCTGAAAATGTGATAGCGAGAACTAAAGCTTTATCAGCAGGGTTGACCCGACTTGACACAACGCTTGTGAGAGATGGAAAATGGACACCTACGAAGTATAAGTAAATGAAGAAAAAAAACATATTACCAAATGGTGACATTTGTGTTGATCAGAATACTGTAAATTGAAGCAGGTGAATTCTTCTACGGATTACACACAAATTCTTTAAAAGAGTCTTGGGTATACCATAATGAAAATAAGTAAATGTGGCAGGCTATAGTGAGCTGCAAAGCTCAACACTTTGTTCTGTTACAACTGTGTAAACTCTGAAGGGTGATTGCCATCGGTGGAATAGCATGACTTGACTTGAACCAATGTGCTGCATCCAAATGGCCTGATATGGCATCAAGATGTTACAGTCCAAATGCTCAATACAACTGTGTTCTAAGTGTAAACCCTGAAGAGTGATTGCCATCGGTGGAATAGCATGACTTGACCTGAGCCAATGTGCTGCATCCGAATAGCCTAATTATATCTATGGCGTCTGCAGCCGTCAAGATGTTACCGTCCAAATGATGCTCATTGTTTAGCGCATAGGGCCATTTTTGAACTTCTCTGGTGGCGACTATTGGCACTTGCACAAATACTCAATAAATGCCTATAGCTTTGTTTATCACAGTCCACTACAGCAAGGCACGATATGGGCACGCAGACATAGAATCGTCTCCTGACTTAACTGACAGTCATCCAAGGCCATGGCTAGGTGGACAGGCCACCAATAACAAACAGCTCTCTTTATTTATGTGATCAGGAAGACTTTTTAGGCCAGACGTCACACATGCTATTTTATCAAATCAAATTATTACATTTGATGCTAGTACAGGGTGACCCAAAAGTTACGATACCTTTTTAAATCTTGCTTATAATTATTCATGATAGAGAAAACTTGTAAACTATTTTGATACGGTAACAAACTTGTCCTCTTTTCTGAGGTCCATTTTAATACAAAACTCACAATACCATACAATTGTTCAACTTGCAGGATGCATGGTGTACCGTATGTAATCATGTGCTGCATGTTCTCACATTTTATTTATGGCTATTTTTGCAAAAAGGCTTTCACCTTTAAATTTTGTTCACAACATTAAATAATGTTCAAGGATTATTTCAATCTGAAATTGAACAGAATCGTCTAAGAGAACCTTTTTCTCTTCACTACCTCTCTCCCTCTCTCGTTACCTTCACTTTATTAAGCTCATTTAAGAAGGTATCAACACTTTTGGGACACCCTGTATTTAAAATATACAGACTGCAACTAAAGCTTACCTTGAAAAAGTCCCATGAAAAATCTAAGCAGAGCCATGATCAAAACACTGAATTTGGTCGTCCCAGGGGACAAGTACTTGTACGCAGTGTAGGGTGTCATAACACACACAGCACTCCACATGAATGCACCTCTGTACATGACTTCTGCTCCTCCAAATCTGTCACTGAAGTGACCTCCGAGAATTTGAAAGATGGGGTAACCCCAAAAGAAGCACCCCAAAACAAAACCCTGCAAAAGATGTGACAGATTTACATCATATTATAGTATGTAAAATGTATATGTGACGTGATCAAGCGAAATGTGTCACATGTCGGCAGTTTTGAATTTTGATATTTGTCATTTAAAAGCAGGTGAAAAATGCTACAGTATGGTCTAAACCCCACCAAACTCTGTAACTCGAAATCTATATTCCCGACATACGACTGATTCCACTTGATCGCGTCACAGATTGTCATGAGATAAAAATACAACTGATTTGTGGCTAATCCAGTGTTGTGATCTCGAATCAATGCATTGAATGAAGTATATGACTGAAGTGAGAAGAAATCAACCACACCTCTTTACTGCTATGTGTGAAGCGAAGTGATTGTGACGATTTCCTAATGGCAGCGAAAACCAGTGGTTCGGAAGTCACGTAAAAATGGTGGTCCCGTGCATCGGAAGAGCAATACCCGAGCACGTTAAAAGGTTACAGACTCTTTCGTAAAGAGTAGGGGATCATCCCGGTCTGTAACTGTTCACACATCTAACTTTAGCGCCTTGGTCGGAATAGGCTTGCCTAGATAGACGGCGCTTTATAAATGAATTATTATTATTATTATTATTAACATCAAGTAGCCATTTCTTTCTAATGCACAAGTTATTTTTAATAATTAGTTTATAAAGCTAAAGCAAACTAAGAAAAATGTTTCCTGCCGATTGGACCATCAAACCTTGCTTTTTAGATCACCTACATATTCAATTTCATAATAACCCTAAATTGTCCTGATAACTTCTGTTTGTGACCGTTGGCCTCCTGCCTCCTCCTCAAACCAATCGAAGTGTTTTAATTCTAGACCTTGTTTCGTTTGAATTTAGTGTTGAATGAAAAATTATGGGTTTGACAATATGAGAAATGTGTAAAAACATAGAAAGCGCAAATTCCCTATGCCTAGGTACACCCTGCTTTCCAAGTATTGAAAAATCAACAGTGGGAAGAAAATCAGTCACTTGTGACAGAAAAAAGAGGGTATAAAAGGGAGAAATCTGAGGAAAGTAAAAGGAAAGCGGTAGAAAAAGGCCAAAAGAAGTTGGATGAAAGGGGAAGTTGTAATTTTGCCGGGGCGGGGCCGCGGGGGTGATATATTGTTATTTTGCCAGGGGTGACATTAAAAAAAACCCTGTGTATTCCGTGTAACGCAAGCGAAGCGAAGAATGTAAATAATATTACGAGATTGCATTACATCCTCACCTTGAGTAACCGGGGGGTCAGTGACATTTTTCACTGGCTATCATTTGTGACCTGGCTCCACAAAAAGAGAGTAAAGTAGCAACAAAACAAAAAAATTCTTCTTCACATTTTAGAAAGTAGATGTCCTCACGACCTCACTCCAAAGTTGTTACAGGCCATTCCAAGTGAAATTATGATAAATTGAAGTTAATCACCAATGAATTATTGAATTGGAGAAAAGGGCTTTCAAAGTCAGTGAAGCTTATCGTCACTTGGTTCTCCAAAATATTCTGTCAAAACTTAATCGAAAGATTGTTTATGCCAAATACCTTTTTATATTAAATGGCCTGTCATTGAAGGGGATACTATTTTAAACCCATGGAAATGATAATGTAAACAAGGTAATTTCGAGACATTTCGAGACATTTTTCCTCTCTTTGCGTTTAAAATGCCCTCTCTAAAATTACTTTAAAAACATATTTTGACCCAAATATTTTCTTAATACTTCTTCTGATATATACATAAATAGTTTATCTTTCCGAAAATGAAAATATCTTATTTTCGACCTCCCCTTGTCAAATCGACTATTTCAGGCCATTACTCAAAATCAGCCCCAGCGACTTTACGCTCATTTTGTCGTGCCAGGTCACATTTATGTTGTGTGGAAAAAACCACAGAATTAATGTGCAAATATCATGTTCAGATTCCCAAATGATGGAAACTTAGTTAATGAACAGAAATTTCTGACAACATACTTACCATATCAGTTTTGTCCCATCCAAATTCTTGTGCCACAGCAACTGCACAAAGCGGCATGATGGTGCGTGTGGCATAAGCTAACAATGTTCCAAAGAATAGTACTACCGTCCATTGTCTTTGTTCTTTGCTGAAATTTTTTTTTAAAAATGTAAAACAAATTACCATGGGGTATTTGAAGTGATACATGTATCACATAAATTGTTAACAAAATATATTGTATCTCACTTTTAAAGTTGTCCTGCACTGCAAAACTCTGCTCATATCAGTTCAGTTCAAATAGTGGCAATTTTGGCACATTCAGATCGTGACCTAGTAAGTTGCTGAGCACTGAAAAAATGGAATTGCTACAAATGGAGTATTGTTGGAAAGAGGAACACATCAGATTTTCATAGAGAGGAAACACAATATGAATACATTACGAAATATCTGGAAAATTGGTGATTGAAAAAACTTTCCAAACTTTTTTGAGGAGTTTATAATACAATGCCAACTATAACTATAAATAACTCTACTATAACTCCAACTAACTGTAACATAAAGAGTAGGGGATCATCCCAGATTCTTGGGTCTGTATTTGTACGCACAAACATGTATTCATAGGTTCCAGGGATACGCAGTGGGATTATATTCAGTTTCACTGAATTCTGCAATTTATCGGAAGAAGAACTCAAACTATAAATAAATATAACTACAACTAAAAACAACTCAAACTAAAATAAAAAAATTACTCCAAACTTTTGCTTCAGATATCACGATCATATTTAGGAATCAGGACAACTTGTCCTCCGAGACAATTCGTTACGTCCCCATACCGGCGTGACAACAAAGGACAATTGGTGCCTTGTATCCATTGTAATATCAATGGCATTCCTTGCAAGTGGACAAATTTGCCAGCCCTGGCAAATTTGCCAGTGCTATAAGTGGGCATATTTGCCAGTATTTACAGTACGGTAAATCCAAAAGTAGCGCTTCCACACAAAAAGTGGCATCTTCTATCCTTCACATCAATAGCTTAACTCAATACCTTAATATTTTGTGTCGCTTCAAACAAATTCTTGGTTGCATTTATTTACCAGGAAAATGATGAAATTTCAGTCATTTTGTGGCAAGTGGACATTTTGCCAATATTTACAGTTAAAGGCACATTAAGTGGTGTTGAAAATTTTAAATGATTAAAAATTTACTTCAGAATTCAAGATGAACATTAAAAATGGCCATTACTGTTGTTTCTACTAGCAAAAACACAGCAAAACTTGATTAAAACAATATCATCGCTATTTATTGAAAAACGCCCTCTATGCAAATATGGTTCGCGTTATGTATCACGCGTACTGCAGGGGGATACTGTCGGACGTAAAATGCTCGTCCCGCGGGATGAGCATGTTTAAAATCGATGTTTTCTTGTACATAGAGGGCTGATTTTTCTTAATCCTTATAGGTGTACAGTTCATACAGGTAATACAATTATAAAAATATACTAATCCCAGTTTTTATCATAATTGAGGGCGCATCCTACAACACATCTCTTAGTGCCCCTTTAATCCAAAAGTAGTGCTTCCCCACACAAAGTGGCATCTTCTATCCTTCATATAGCGATAGCTGAACTCGATACCAAAATATTTTTTGTCGCTTCAAAAACTATTCTTAGTTATGTTTTACTAGAAAAAAGATGCCATTTCAGTCATTTTTGGCAAAAACTATTTTTGAAATTTCATTTTCAAGTTTTCATTGAAAGTGCACTAAATAACTAGTTAATAAAAGAGGTGCTACTTTGCATCTCATTGTATAGGTGAGAATAAAAAAGTACTACAAAGTAGGTGTTGGTTTGAAGATGCACAAAATTGTATTACAAAATCCGACGTTTCGGTTGACAGACCTTGGTCACGGAGTGGAGAGCGTGTGCGAATACGAAGTCACACACTCTCCACTCCGTGACCAAGGTCTGTCGACCGAAACGTCGGATTTTGTAAAAAAAAATTGTGCATCTTCAAACCAACACCTACTTTATAGTAGTTTTTTATTCTAATTACATTAACAAACAGCGAATCCTCTAACCTTATTACTGATAGCTATACTTATACCTAAATATTTTGTGAAACTTCTAAAAATTACTCTTTTTTTGTGGAAAATAAATTAAATTTCAGTAATTTTGCCACCACAAATCAATAATTTTTTGATTTTTTTTCTTCAAGATTTGATTGAAATGATAATTGTTGGATATTGACATAGCAAAACTCACCTTGTTTAATGATGAGGATACCAAATACCCAATACAATCTCATTCATCACATTTAGTCACAATTTTGACTGTTTGTTATATTAAAAAATGGATAAGATGAAGAATTTGATTTGCTTTTCATTAAATTGGATATGAATAATTATTAATATTTAAATATTATTTAAGATGTTTTTTAATTATAGAAGCACCAACAATTGAATTTATTCAATTCAATCCAAGACATAGGCCAAAAGAAATGGTTCGATTGTCCTCTTACAACCGACCCTAACTTTTGGAGGGGATCTATAGAATTGTGTTGTTTCATTGGAAAATAGATTTAAAGTCAGTAATGTTTGGCCAAAAAAAACCCACCCAAGCACACACCAATCCTCTTCCCCACCACCCCCACCCCACTATAAACTCACTCAACCTCCCCCACAATAACAACCACGGTAACCACCACCCCTACCCACCACAAACACCCTCCCCACCCCACCACAAAACCCCTTCCCACCAAAAACAACCTCCCTACCACACCTTACCCTCCCCATCCTACCCATCCCATCCACAACCGGTTATGCTACCATATAAGAAGTCACGTATATGCAAATGTCTAGTAGCCATTTTGTCATTAATATTCATGTGCACATAGGTCAAATTAGTATAAAATTTATGGTAATTATGTATTTGTATGCATATTTATGTATTTGTATGAATATTAATATTGATATTATAATGCCTACAGTATCCTCTATATCCTACCAAATACCCCTGTTCCCACCGTCCCTACCATCCCAACCATCCCATCTATACCACTATCCTCTATATCCTATCAAATACCCCTGTTCCCACCGTCCCTACCATCCCAACCATCCCATCTATACCACTATCCTCTATATCCTATCAAATACCCCTGTTCCCACCGTCCCTACCATCCCAACCATCCCATCTATACCACTATCCTCTATATCCTATCAAATACCCCTGTTCCCACCGTCCCTACCATCCCAACCATCCCATCTATACCACTATCCTCTATATCCTATCAAATACCCCTGTTCCCACCGTCCCTACCATCCCAACCATCCCATCTATACCACTATCCTCTATATCCTATCAAATACCCCTGTTCCCACCGTCCCTACCATCCCAACCATCCCATCTGTACCACTATCCTCTATATCCTATCAAATACCCCTGTTCCCACCGTCCCTACCATCCCAACCATCCCATCTGTACCACTATCCTCTATATCCTATCAAATACCCCTGTTCCCACCGTCCCTACCATCCCAACCATCCCATCTATACCACTATCCTCTATATCCTATCAAATACCCCTGTTCCCACCGTCCCTACCATCCCAACCATCCCATCTATACCACTATCCTCTATATCCTATCAAATACCCCTGTTCCCACCGTCCCTACCATCCCAACCATCCCATCTATACCACTATCCTCTATATCCTATCAAATACCCCTGTTCCCACCGTCCCTACCATCCCAACCATCCCATCTGTACCACTATCCTCTATATCCTATCAAATACCCCTGTTCCCACCGTCCCTACCATCCCAACCATCCCATCTATACCACTATCCTCTATATCCTATCAAATACCCCTGTCCCCACCGTCCCTACCATCCCAACCATCCCATCTATACCACTATCCTCTATATCCTATCAAATACCCCTGTCCCCACCGTCCCTACCATCCCAACCATCCCATCTATACCACTGTCCTCTATATCCTATCAAATACCCCTGTCCCCACCGTCCCTACCATCCCAACCATCCCATCTATACCACTATCCTCTATATCCTATCAAATACCCCTGTTCCCACCGTCCCTACCATCCCAACCATCCCATCTATACCACTATCCTCTATATCCTATCAAATACCCCTGTCCCCACCGTCCCTACCATCCCAACCATCCCATCTGTACCACTATCCTCTATATCCTATCAAATACCCCTGTTCCCACCGTCCCTACCATCCCAACCATCCCATCTATACCACTATCCTCTATATACTATAAAATACCCGTCCCCACCGTCCCTACCATCCCAACCATCCCATCTATACCACTATCCTCTATATCCTATCAAATACCCCTGTTCCCACCGTCCCTACCATCCCAACCATCCCATCTATACCACTATCCTCTATATCCTATCAAATACCCCTGTCCCCACCGTCCCAACCATCCCATCTGTACCACTATCCTCTATATCCTATCAAATACCCCTGTTCCCACCGTCCCTACCATCCCAACCATCCCATCTATACCACTATCCTCTATATCCTATCAAATACCCCTGTCCCCACCGTCCCTACCATCCCAACCATCCCATGTATACCACTATCCTCTATATCCTATCAAATACCCCTGTCCCCACCGTCCCTACCATCCCAACCATCCCATGTATACCACTATCCTCTATATCCTATCAAATACCCCTGTCCCCACCGTCCCTACCATCCCAACCATCCCATCTATACCACTATCCTCTATATCCTATCAAATACCCCTGTCCCCACCGTCCCTACCATCCCAAACATCCCATCTATACCACTATCCTCTATATCCTATCAAATACCCCTGTCCCCACCGTCCCTACCATCCCAACCATCCCATCTATACCACTATCCTCTATATCCTATCAAATACCCCTGTCCCCACCGTCCCTACCATCCCAATCATCCCATGTATACCACTATCCTCTATATCCTATCAAATACCCCTGTTCCCACCGTCCCTACCATCCCAACCATCCCATCTATACCACTATCCTCTATATCCTATCAAATACCCCTGTCCCCACCGTCCCTACCATCCCAACCATCCCATCTATACCACTATCCTCTATATCCTATCAAATACCCCTGTCCCCACCGTCCCTACCATCCCAACCATCCCATCTATACCACTGTCCTCTATATCCTATCAAATACCCCTGTCCCCACCGTCCCTACCATCCCAACCATCCCATCTATACCACTATCCTCTATATCCTATCAAATACCCCTGTTCCCACCGTCCCTACCATCCCAACCATCCCATCTATACCACTATCCTCTATATACTATCAAATACCCCTGTCCCCACCGTCCCTACCATCCCAACCATCCCATCTATACCACTATCCTCTATATCCTATCAAATACCCATGTTCCCACCGTCCCTACCATCCCAACCATCCCATCTATACCACTATCCTCTATATCCTATCAAATACCCCTGTCCCCACCGTCCCTACCATCCCAACCATCCCATCTATACCACTATCCTCTATATCCTATCAAATACCCCTGTACCTACCGTCCCTACCATCCCAACCATCCCATCTATACCACTGTCCTCTATATACTATCAAATACCCCTGTCCCCACCGTCCCTACCATCCCAACCTTCCCATCTATACCACTATCCTCTATATCCTATCAAATACCCCTGTCCCCACCGTCCCTACCATCCCAACCATCCCATCTATACCACTGTCCTCTATATCCTATCAAATACCCCTGTCCCCACCGTCCCTACCATCCCAACCATCCCATCTATACCACTATCCTCTATATCCTATCAAATACCCCTGTCCCCACCGTCCCTACCATCCCAACCATCCCATCTATACCACTATCCTCTATATCCTATCAAATACCCCTGTCCCCACCGTTCCTACCATCCCAACCATCCCATCTATACCACTATCTTCTATATCCTATCAAATACCCCTGTCCCCACCGTCCCTACCATCCCAAACATCCCATCTATACCACTATCCTCTATATCCTATCAAATACCCCTGTTCCCACCGTCCCTACCATCCCAACCATCCCATCTATACCACTATCCTCTATATCCTATCAAATACCCCTGTTCCCACCGTCCCTACCATCCCAACCATCCCATCTGTACCACTATCCTCTATATCCTATCAAATACCCCTGTTCCCACCGTCCCTACCATCCCAACCATCCCATCTATACCACTATCCTCTATATCCTATCAAATACCCCTGTCCCCACCGTCCCTACCATCCCAACCATCCCATGTATACCACTATCCTCTATATCCTATCAAATACCCCTGTCCCCACCGTCCCTACCATCCCAACCATCCCATGTATACCACTATCCTCTATATCCTATCAAATACCCCTGTCCCCACCGTCCCTACCATCCCAACCATCCCATCTATACCACTGTCCTCTATATCCTATCAAATACCCCTGTCCCCACCGTCCCTACCATCCCAACCATCCCATCTATACCACTATCCTCTATATCCTATCAAATACCCCTGTTCCCACCGTCCCTACCATCCCAACCATCCCATCTATACCACTATCCTCTATATCCTATCAAATACCCCTGTCCCCACCGTCCCTACCATCCCAACCATCCCATCTGTACCACTATCCTCTATATCCTATCAAATACCCCTGTTCCCACCGTCCCTACCATCCCAACCATCCCATCTATACCACTATCCTCTATATACTATCAAATACCCGTCCCCACCGTCCCTACCATCCCAACCATCCCATCTATACCACTATCCTCTATATCCTATCAAATACCCCTGTTCCCACCGTCCCTACCATCCCAACCATCCCATCTATACCACTATCCTCTATATCCTATCAAATACCCCTGTCCCCACCGTCCCTACCATCCCAACCATCCCATCTGTACCACTATCCTCTATATCCTATCAAATACCCCTGTTCCCACCGTCCCTACCATCCCAACCATCCCATCTATACCACTATCCTCTATATCCTATCAAATACCCCTGTCCCCACCGTCCCTACCATCCCAACCATCCCATGTATACCACTATCCTCTATATCCTATCAAATACCCCTGTCCCCACCGTCCCTACCATCCCAACCATCCCATGTATACCACTATCCTCTATATCCTATCAAATACCCCTGTCCCCACCGTCCCTACCATCCCAACCATCCCATCTATACCACTATCCTCTATATCCTATCAAATACCCCTGTCCCCACCGTCCCTACCATCCCAAACATCCCATCTATACCACTATCCTCTATATCCTATCAAATACCCCTGTCCCCACCGTCCCTACCATCCCAACCATCCCATCTATACCACTATCCTCTATATCCTATCAAATACCCCTGTCCCCACCGTCCCTACCATCCCAATCATCCCATGTATACCACTATCCTCTATATCCTATCAAATACCCCTGTTCCCACCGTCCCTACCATCCCAACCATCCCATCTATACCACTATCCTCTATATCCTATCAAATACCCCTGTCCCCACCGTCCCTACCATCCCAACCATCCCATCTATACCACTATCCTCTATATCCTATCAAATACCCCTGTCCCCACCGTCCCTACCATCCCAACCATCCCATCTATACCACTGTCCTCTATATCCTATCAAATACCCCTGTCCCCACCGTCCCTACCATCCCAACCATCCCATCTATACCACTATCCTCTATATCCTATCAAATACCCCTGTTCCCACCGTCCCTACCATCCCAACCATCCCATCTATACCACTATCCTCTATATACTATCAAATACCCCTGTCCCCACCGTCCCTACCATCCCAACCATCCCATCTATACCACTATCCTCTATATCCTATCAAATACCCATGTTCCCACCGTCCCTACCATCCCAACCATCCCATCTATACCACTATCCTCTATATCCTATCAAATACCCCTGTCCCCACCGTCCCTACCATCCCAACCATCCCATCTATACCACTATCCTCTATATCCTATCAAATACCCCTGTACCTACCGTCCCTACCATCCCAACCATCCCATCTATACCACTGTCCTCTATATACTATCAAATACCCCTGTCCCCACCGTCCCTACCATCCCAACCTTCCCATCTATACCACTATCCTCTATATCCTATCAAATACCCCTGTCCCCACCGTCCCTACCATCCCAACCATCCCATCTATACCACTGTCCTCTATATCCTATCAAATACCCCTGTCCCCACCGTCCCTACCATCCCAACCATCCCATCTATACCACTATCCTCTATATCCTATCAAATACCCCTGTCCCCACCGTCCCTACCATCCCAACCATCCCATCTATACCACTATCCTCTATATCCTATCAAATACCCCTGTCCCCACCGTTCCTACCATCCCAACCATCCCATCTATACCACTATCTTCTATATCCTATCAAATACCCCTGTCCCCACCGTCCCTACCATCCCAAACATCCCATCTATACCACTATCCTCTATATCCTATCAAATACCCCTGTTCCCACCGTCCCTACCATCCCAACCATCCCATCTATACCACTATCCTCTATATCCTATCAAATACCCCTGTTCCCACCGTCCCTACCATCCCAACCATCCCATCTGTACCACTATCCTCTATATCCTATCAAATACCCCTGTTCCCACCGTCCCTACCATCCCAACCATCCCATCTATACCACTATCCTCTATATCCTATCAAATACCCCTGTTCCCACCGTCCCTACCATCCCAACCATCCCATCTATACCACTATCCTCTATATCCTATCAAATACCCCTGTTCCCACCGTCCCTACCATCCCAACCATCCCATCTATACCACTATCCTCTATATCCTATCAAATACCCCTGTCCCCACCGTCCCTACCATCCCAACCATCCCATCTATACCACTATCCTCTATATCCTATCAAATACCCCTGTCCCCACCGTCCCTACCATCCCAACCATCCCATCTATACCACTATCCTCTATATCCTATCAAATACCCCTGTTCCCACCGTCCCTACCATCCCAACCATCCCATCTATACCACTATCCTCTATATCCTATCAAATACCCCTGTTCCCACCGTCCCTACCATCCCAACCATCCCATCTATACCACTATCCTCTATATCCTATCAAATACCCCTGTTCCCACCGTCCCTACCATTCCAACTATCCCATGTATACCACTATCCTCTATATCCTATCAAATACCCCTGTTCCCACCGTCCCTACCATCCCAACCATCCCATCTATACCACTATCCTCTATATCCTATCAAATACCCCTGTCCCCACCGTCCCTACCATCCCAACCATCCCATCTATACCACTATCCTCTATATCCTATCAAATACCCCTGTTCCCACCGTCCCTACCATCCCAACCATCCCATCTATACCACTATCCTCTATATCCTATCAAATACCCCTGTTCCCACCGTCCCTACCATCCCAACCATCCCATGTATACCACTATCCTCTATATCCTATCAAATACCCCTGTCCCTACCGTCCCTACCATCCCAACCATCCCATCTATACCACTATCCTCTATATCCTATCCAATACTCCTGTCCCCACCGTCCCTACCATCCCAACCATCCCATCTATACCACTATCCTCTATATCCTATCAAATACCCCTGTCCCCACCGTCCCTACCATCCCAACCATCCCATCTATACCACTGTCCTCTATATCCTATCCAATATTCCTGTCCCCACCGTCCCTACCATCCCAACCATCCCATCTATACCACTATCCTCTATATCCTATCAAATACCCCTGTCCCCACCGTCCCTACCATCCCAACCATCCCATCTATACCACTATCCTCTATATCCTATCAAATACCCCTGTTCCCACCGTCCCTACCATCCCAACCATCCCATCTATACCACTATCCTCTATATCCTATCAAATACCCCTGTTCCCACCGTCCCTACCATCCCAACCATCCCATCTATACCACTATCCTCTATATCCTATCAAATACCCCTGTTCCCACCGTCCCTACCATCCCCATCTATACCACTATCCTCTATATCCTATCAAATACCCCTGTTCCCACCGTCCCTACCATCCCAACCATCCCATCTATACCACTATCCTCTATATCCTATCAAATACCCCTGTTCCCACCGTCCCTACCATCCCAACCATCCCATCTATACCACTATCCTCTATATCCTATCAAATACCCCTGTCCCCACCGTCCCTACCATCCCAACCATCCCATCTATACCACTATCCTCTATATCCTATCAAATACCCCTGTACCTACCGTCCCTACCATTCCAACCATCCCATCTATACCACTATCCTCTATATACTATCAAATACCCCTGTCCCCACCGTCCCTACCATCCCAACCATCCCATCTATACCACTATCCTCTATATCCTATCAAATACCCCTGTCCCCACCGTCCCTACCATCCCAACCATCCCATCTATACCACTGTCCTCTATATCCTATCAAATACCCCTGTCCCCACCGTCCCTACCATCCCAACCATCCATCTATACCACTATCCTCTATATCC
>CM069448.1:76603607-76716211 GCA_035610835.1 Ophiura sarsii | reverse complement strand
ATGTGTAACACTTTATGTGCCACGGAAGCTCTCATTTATGCTTTAATGCGGTTTCAACCAATTGCTGCAATGATAATGACAAATGTGTAGTGTGTATGACCTGCTGTACTGTCTGCTGTATGTACTGACAGAATGGGTAAAACAAACAAACAAACAAACAAACATAAAAAATATGAAGGTGTCATACACATGGTTTTGCGATTGGTATGTTCAGATGCTATTACCCAGTTTCATTCTAAGCCATTTTATTGTCACTTATTCTATTCTTTTCAATTTTGATCAGCTTTATAAAATATAAAAATATGCTTTACCAAAAATAAAAGGCCAAAATCAAATTGGACCGATTTGCATTGATTACATTTTTCACAAGTACACAATTATATTTTCCATTTAAATGAGCAAATGGCGACAAGGAAAATAGCCTATTCTACGGGTGGAAAAAAACTCTCCTCAAGTTGTGGTCGTTCGTTCGGATTGTTTTGTCTTGTTGTGGGGGCGAGTTAAATCTCAATCTCACCAAGATCTGTTAACATTTTGCCATTTTGTTATCCTAACCTGTAGGGTTTCGTATACAGAACCCCCGGGCAGAACCCTAGACGCTCACATGCTTCTATACAAACGGGAAATTAAATTAAAGACCTGTTCTCGAGTTTCGTGGTTCTCGGGTTTCTTTTACGAACAAAAATAAACCTGTTTATATTTTATTAAACTAATCGTTGTGCCCCGATGGTTAAGATTTTAATGGAACGTATTATATTTCACACTTATAATGAACAGTTAGTCTTCATTTATGAATGTGTATGTTCTCCTTTCTTGTGTTTTATAGGGTACGTGGTATGAGCGGATTACGTGTGGCAGACGCGTCAATTATGCCCCACGTTATCTCGGGTAACATTAATGCTCCCTGCATCATGATAGGAGAAAAGGCGGCGGATCTCATCAAAATGGAGTCAACGACATAAGAACTTCGTCTAGAGACAGGTCCAACATGTTACACATCTGGAAATGTTTTTAATTTAATTGAAGCTATGGAATTGTAAATATAACCGCAGAATTTTTATCTAAATATGTGACTGAAAATTAGAATTCAATTAAAACAGAATTTTTAAACACACAGTATATACCAACATTCAACATTGTACTAAATGAAAATTCCATGAAAATGGAATGGGGGCTATCTAAGAGAAAAAAGCTTGTTTTGTAACAATTTTCTGGAATGGCGAGTAAGTATGGTAAGGTTTTTCACGAAGCTGCATATTAAAGGTATATGGGATCATGTCAATAACCTTCTTCTTATTTGAACATTTCCTTTTAAATTTTAAGTTGAAAACATTTTATTCGGGATGCATAATTCCTTTGATAAGGTTATCAATAATTATGTTTGTGATATTGCTAAACTTTGTATTAGTAAATCTAGTATTGAGAAGGTAATTTGACATTAGGCCATTGAAGTTTGCTTCCATAAAGAGGTTTATTCCATTTTTTACTTTTTTTTCTCCATGTTGTTGTATTTTTATTATTTTGGATAGCTCTATATTGTATATGATGGCAAAAGTACGAGCATTTTCAAACACTGAAACGTTAAAAAAATTTATATTGATCCTATTGATTTTCAAAATGAATGACATGTTTTGAGTTAAATGAAATGTCATGGCATGGCTTAACTATTTTAACTATGAATTCAATTCATATAATACAAGAAACGTTGTAAACGTTTTATTCGGAATTCATACTTCTGACATTGTAAATAATAAGTTAATCAATAAGGCCTAAAAAAGAAGGTTGGATTGCCCTTTCACCTCAATTTTTTTGGGGTCGGAAGGTCGATTTTTTAAAATTTATTTTTATTAGATTCCAAAGAATGGCCAAATCATACTGGAACACAACTAATGAGGTTTGTAATTTAACTAAATTTTGATATTAAAATGACAAAGTCTGGTAGCATGGATACATATTTCAGAGTGGGGTCACATAGGGGTCAATTGAGGTCATTTAGGTGACGAATTTGTAATTTCTAAAAAAAAATAGAAATAATAATAAATGTATGACTTTTTTCAATTATTTTTTTTCAAAAAAAAAAAAATCCCGACAGAGTTTTCCCGATTTTGACGGCCCGTCGGGAAAGGGCAATCAAACCTTTTTTTGTTAGGCCTTATGTTTGTGTTATATTTACTCAACTTTATATTAGTAAATTACGTTGTATTATAATTTGATTAATTGTATATATATAAACAGGCTGACAAAGACATTTAAATAATATTTTTCATATCGAAATACCAGTGCCCCTTGCGTATGGGTAATATCATTATTTCATACAAACCTATGGAATTGGTTTAGAATATGTCCTTTACTGGAGGATCCTTTAAGGATACATTTTATCCAAATTCGTAACTGCAAAATGTATTTAAAAGATTGGCTATTCTTTTAATAAATCCAAATGTTACTACTTACTAACATTATCTATCGACGATTCACAACCGACTTTTTTGGTTGTTTCACAACCGACTCTTTAAGAATGATGTTTTGGATTCAGTGTCACTTCCGGTGTTTCTAGAAGATGTCTGGATCCGCTGATCGTATAAACAGGCCCGCCTCCATCATTGTTCATGCATACGAACACAAACATTTGTATCCAAATATGTTATTGATATTGGACTAAATAATGAAAAATTCTCTCGAAAGAGATCGAAACAATGGGTAGAGAGCCCATAACACCATCCATCCCCAAAAAGTCCCAAAGATGCCGTTTTCGTTTTGCTAACGCTATATTGTTAAGACAAATTTGTACACAAATAGTTTTAACGCCGGACAAGTCGGTTGTGAAACGTCGATATTTAGGTAAAAAGATCCATTTTTAACCAAAAAATCTATCCCTCGAAAAAATAATGGGCCTAGAGAGAAGCCGCATACTTCAAAATAATGGAAAAGATAATGGATGCAACGTCTTCTTCGAGAAAAAGAACTGTTTACCACTTAACATCCTTTTCTCGATCGTCAAGAACAGCACGATATCTGCCAAAAGATCATGTCTTGAGAGGTAGTTACTATGATAGAAAGGCAAACTTGTGTTACATTTATGGTTCATAATTATATTCTTTAAAAGGTGCCACTTCTTTATTCGATATTCCGCTATGCATCCCATTGAACACTTTATGCAGAATTTTCTTTTTAAAATAAAAAATAGACATGATCAATGATTTCCTATACCTAGTGCAACTTTGCTGTTGTTATGGGCGGTCATTGAAATCGCCATAACTTTAAAAGTATCCATTCGATTTTGTTGAATGAGGCTTTAAACTGCGGAGAAGAAATTTGCTCATTTAATGTGCATCTCAGATTTTTGGTATCGATTATCTATTTTGAATTAGCTAACCTCAAAGCACCTGGTCAGGGACTTTATGTGCTAGGTGTATTTCATCTGTGCTGTAGCTATCAATGTCTATAAGCCATCAATTAATGCCTTGAATTATGTGATCCATGACACCATAATACTTGAGTTTGTATGGTCTCAAGAAGTTCAACAAAACTAGATATACATACACAGAAATGGAACATCAAACCACACTTAGTGTAATTTGTTTTATCAGGTTATGCGATTTTTGAAGCATATAATTATTATACGATGTTTATAATTTTATTATGAACATATTCTATTTACTTTATAAGCACTTTGATTTTTTCTGTATTTTTTCTGTATTTATGTATGCTACGCGCGCATCTCTTGACTCGAAAAAATCTTAAGAGCCCCCCCCCCACCCCATTTCAAGTCACTGCCCCTTCTTGCCCCCCCCCCCCCCCGCCCCCCCCCCCCCCCCCCCCCCCCCCACCCAATGAAAAAGTCTAGTTACGCCACTGCAGGCTAGACAGAGCGCATACACCGATTTGCTGACCGGTGTAAAAAGGTTGTATCACCTCCAATGAAAACAAAGATAGCCTACGAAGATGAAAGTGCTGTGCTAAGGAATTTGTATTTTGCCAACACATTGTAAAAGTTTTGCGTTTGTTGCAAGTTACATAAATAAATATTAAAAAACCCGGAAAATACCCTAGCCATGAAATGAAAGTGAAGCATGATGATGTTGCTCACGAAATATTTAGGGGAAATCTTATCCCATATCTTTTAAGTGTTTAACATAAAATAAAATGCCTTCGTTCAAAGTATTCACAACAAGTTAAAGGTCACTCGGTTTTCTCGGTTTTACGACATCCAGTCATGCATGTTCTGAGCACGTTTTCGAGTAAAGCGAATATCCCCAGGGTTCAAACAAAATGTTACTAAAGTAATCTTGTCCATTGCATTGAATTTTACTTTAGTTGGCCCTAGGTTCATGGCGGGGTTCATGGTCACTGTTAAAGTTCTGAATGACAGCTCCTGACTGTACTTTAGCAAAACGGTATATAAAATTGAACTTGAACTTGCTGGCGGACTTACGATCCCTGTCTTTGGTGTGCACCTGGCCTGGGCTATATATAAATACAACTACCAATACATTTCAGTAATAAAACTTAAACGTTTGCTTCCTAAATTCATCTGTGGCGCAGTCTGGTTTAGCCTGATTGTAGTATCACGTAAGTACATTTTTTGTATATTACATTTGACGTATAATCTAAACATTACTTGACTGATATTAAACATGGATAAGGAGTTCGTTGTCTCGACCGCGCCCGCAACCGTTTAGTATCAAATATAATTATACCCAGGCAAATTGCAGTTTCGTAAACTTTCCGTGCACTATACTTAGCTTTCCTGAATTTTACACCAAATTGATTTCAGTAAAAACATGCGTATAAGTATGCAGGCCTACCTGCATCAAAGACTTGCCTGCATACATGATTTCAAATAATAATTATTTATAACCAATTTGCCTGCTTGGATAATGTATTAGACGAACAGCACATAGGCCTACACCCCGTAACAAACACAGGACATACCATAACATAGTGAGGCCTAATGAGGCAGCTTGGATCACCATTATGAGTAATTTCTCATCCAGCATAACGTTCATCGAAACGTAATATTAATTCAGTGTTCGTTGATATGTTCTGGTTGTTGATGGCGTGAACATGATTTATTCATTTATTTCACTACAATCTTCAAAAAAAGTCCTTGAAACGCTTTACACGTTTTAGGCATTATGTGCAGAACTTTTTTGCTGATCTTTAAATAAATTAATAATATTTATGTTTAAACTATAAACAGGACATCTTAGACAATCATTTTCCCTTCCCCACACCCCATCGATCAATGTTTGGACACCTTGTTAACCCCGTTGTATGCTACCATATAAGAAGTCACGTATATGCAAATGTCTAGTAGCCATTTTGTCATTAATATTCATGCTCATATAGGTCAAATTAGTATACAATTTATGGTAATTATGTATTTGTATGAATATTTATGTATTTGTATGAATATTAATATTGATATTATAATGCCTACAGTATCCTCTATATCCTATCAAATACCCCTGTCCCCACCGTCCCTACCATCCCAATCATCCCATGTATACCACTATCCTCTATATCCTATCAAATACCCCTGTTCCCACCGTCCCTACCATCCCAACCATCCCATCTATACCACTATCCTCTATATCCTATCAAATACCCCTGTTCCCACTGTCCCTACCATCCCAACCATCCCATCTATACCACTATCCTCTATATCCTATCAAATACCCCTGTTCCCACCGTCCCTACCATCCCATCTATACCACTATCCTCTATATCCTATCAAATACCCCTGTTCCCACCGTCCCTACCATCCCAACCATCCCATCTATACCACTATCCTCTATATCCTATCAAATACCCCTGTTCCCACCGTCCCTACCATCCCAACCATCCCATCTATACCACTATCCTCTATATCCTATCAAATACCCCTGTTCCCACCGTCCCTACCATCCCAACCATCCCATGTATACCACAATCCTCTATATCCTATCAAATACCCCTGTCCCCACCGTCCCTACCATCCCAACCATCCCATCTATACCACTATCCTCTATATCCTATCAAATACACCTGTCCCTACCGTCCCTACCATCCCAACCATCCCATCTATACCACTATCCTCTATATCCTATCAAATACCCCTGTCCCCACCGTCCCTACCATCCCAACCATCCCATCTATACCACTATCCTCTATATCCTATCAAATACCCCTGTCCCCACCGTCCCTACCATCCCAACCATCCCATCTATACCACTATCCTCTATATCCTATCAAATACCCCTGTTCCCACCGTCCCTACCATCCCAACCATCCCATGTATACCACTATCCTCTATATCCTATCAAATACCCCTGTCCCCACCGTCCCTACCATCCCAACCATCCCATCTATACCACTATCCTCTATATCCTATCAAATACCCCTGTCCCCACCGTCCCTACCATCCCATGTATACCACTATCCTCTATATCCTATCAAATACCCCTGTTCCCACCGTCCCTACCATCCCAACCATCCCATGTATACCACTATCCTCTATATCCTATCAAATACCCCTGTCCCCACCGTCCCTACCATCCCAACCATCCCATCTATACCACTATCCTCTATATCCTATCAAATACCCCTGTCCCCACCGTCCCTACCATCCCAACCATCCCATCTATACCACTATCCTCTATATCCTATCAAATACCCCTGTCCCCACCGTCCCTACCATCCCAACCATCCCATCTATACCACTATCCTCTATATCCTATCAAATACCCCTGTCCCCACCGTCCCTACCATCCCAACCATCCCATCTATACCACTATCCTCTATATCCTATCAAATACCCCTGTCCCCACCGTCCCTACCATCCCAATCATCCCATGTATACCACTATCCTCTATATTCTATCAAATACCCCTGTCCCCACCGTCCCTACCATCCCAACCATACCACTATCCTCTATATCCTATCAAATACCCCTGTCCCCACCGTCCTTACCATCCCAACCATCCCATGTATACCACTATCCTCTATATCCTATCAAATACCCCTGTCCCCACCGTCCCTACCATCCCAACCATCCCATCTATACCACTATCCTCTATATCCTATCAAATACCCCTGTTCCCACCGTCCCTACCATCCCAACATCCCATCTATACCACTATCCTCTATATCCTATCAAATACCCCTGTTCCCACCGTCCCTACCATCCCAACCATCCCATGTATACCACTATCCTCTATATCCTCTCAAATACCCCTGTCCCCACCGTCCCTACCATCCCATGTATACCACTATCCTCTATATCCTATCAAATACCCCTGTTCCCACTGTCCCTACCATCCCAACCATCCCATCTATACCACTATCCTCTATATCCTATCAAATACCCCTGTTCCCACCGTCCCTACCATCCCAACCATCCCATCTATACCACAATCCTCTATATCCTATCAAATACCCCTGTCCCCACCGTCCCTACCATCCCAACCATCCCATCTATACCACTATCCTCTATATCCTATCAAATACCCCTGTTCCCACCGTCCCTACCATCCCATCTATACCACTATCCTCTATATCCTATCAAATACCCCTGTTCCCACCGTCCCTACCATCCCAACCATCCCATCTATACCACTATCCTCTATATCCTATCAAATACCCCTGTTCCCACCGTCCCTACCATCCCAACCATCCCATCTATACCACTATCCTCTATATCCTATCAAATACCCCTGTTCCCACCGTCCCTACCATCCCAACTATCCCATCTATACCACAATCCTCTATATCCTATCAAATACCCCTGTCCCCACCGTCCCTACCATCCCAACCATCCCATCTATACCACTATCCTCTATATCCTATCAAATACCCCTGTCCCTACCGTCCCTACCATCCCAACCATCCCATCTATACCACTATCCTCTATATCCTATCAAATACCCCTGTCCCCACCGTCCCTACCATCCTAACCATCCCATCTATACCACTATCCTCTATATCCTATCAAATACCCCTGTCCCCACCGTCCCTACCATCCCAACCATCCCATCTATACCACTATCCTCTATATCCTATCAAATACCCCTGTCCCCACCGTCCCTACCATCCCAACCATCCCATGTATACCACTATCCTCTATATCCTAGCAAATACCCCTGTCCCCACCGTCCCAACCATCCCAACCATCCCATCTATACCACTATCCTCTATATCCTATCAAATACCCCTGTCCCCACCGTCCCTACCATCCCAACCATCCCATCTATACCACTATCCTCTATATCCTATCAAATACCCCTGTCCCCACCGTCCCTACCATCCCAACCATCCCATCTATACCACTATCCTCTATATCCTATCAAATACCCCTGTCCCCACCGTCCCTACCATCCCAACCATCCCATGTATACCACTATCCTCTATATCCTATCAAATACCCCTGTCCCCACCGTCCCTACCATCCCAACCATCCCATGTATACCACTATCCTCTATATCCTATCAAATACCCCTGTCCCCACCGTCCCTACCATCCCAACCATCCCATCTATACCACTATCCTCTATATCCTATCAAATACCCCTGTCCCCACCGTCCCTACCATCCCAACCATCCCATCTATACCACTATCCTCTATATCCTATCAAATACCCCTGTCCCCACCGTCCCTACCATCCCAATCATCCCATGTATACCACTATCCTCTATATCCTATCAAATACCCCTGTTCCCACCGTCCCTACCATCCCAACCATCCCATGTATACCACTATCCTCTATATCCTATCAAATACCCCTGTCCCCACCGTCCCTACCATCCCAACCATCCCATCTATACCACTATCCTCTATATCCTATCAAATACCCCTGTCCCCACCGTCCCTACCATCCCAACCATCCCATCTATACCACTATCCTCTATATCCTATCAAATACCCCTGTTCCCACCGTCCCTACCATCCCAACCATCCCATGTATACCACTATCCTCTATATCCTATCAAATACCCCTGTCCCCACCGTCCCTACCATCCCAACCATCCCATCTATACCACTATCCTCTATATCCTATCAAATACCCCTGTCCCCACCGTCCCTACCATCCCATGTATACCACTATCCTCTATATCCTATCAAATACCCCTGTTCCCACCGTCCCTACCATCCCAACCATCCCATGTATACCACTATCCTCTATATCCTATCAAATACCCCTGTCCCCACCGTCCCTACCATCCCAACCATCCCATCTATACCACTATCCTCTATATCCTATCAAATACCCCTGTCCCCACCGTCCCTACCATCCCAACCATCCCATCTATACCACTATCCTCTATATCCTATCAAATACCCCTGTCCCCACCGTCCCTACCATCCCAACCATCCCATCTATACCACTATCCTCTATATCCTATCAAATACCCCTGTCCCCACCGTCCCTACCATCCCAACCATCCCATCTATACCACTATCCTCTATATCCTATCAAATACCCCTGTCCCCACCGTCCCTACCATCCCAATCATCCCATGTATACCACTATCCTCTATATTCTATCAAATACCCCTGTCCCCACCGTCCCTACCATCCCAACCATACCACTATCCTCTATATCCTATCAAATACCCCTGTCCCCACCGTCCTTACCATCCCAACCATCCCATGTATACCACTATCCTCTATATCCTATCAAATACCCCTGTCCCCACCGTCCCTACCATCCCAACCATCCCATCTATACCACTATCCTCTATATCCTATCAAATACCCCTGTTCCCACCGTCCCTACCATCCCAACCATCCCATCTATACCACTATCCTCTATATCCTATCAAATACCCCTGTTCCCACCGTCCCTACCATCCCAACCATCCCATGTATACCACTATCCTCTATATCCTATCAAATACCCCTGTCCCCACCGTCCCTACCATCCCATGTATACCACTATCCTCTATATCCTATCAAATACCCCTGTTCCCACTGTCCCTACCATCCCAACCATCCCATCTATACCACTATCCTCTATATCCTATCAAATACCCCTGTTCCCACCGTCCCTACCATCCCAACCATCCCATCTATACCACAATCCTCTATATCCTATCAAATACCCCTGTCCCCACCGTCCCTACCATCCCAACCATCCCATCTATACCACTATCCTCTATATCCTATCAAATACCCCTGTTCCCACCGTCCCTACCATCCCATCTATACCACTATCCTCTATATCCTATCAAATACCCCTGTTCCCACCGTCCCTACCATCCCAACCATCCCATCTATACCACTATCCTCTATATCCTATCAAATACCCCTGTTCCCACCGTCCCTACCATCCCAACCATCCCATCTATACCACTATCCTCTATATCCTATCAAATACCCCTGTTCCCACCGTCCCTACCATCCCAACCATCCCATCTATACCACAATCCTCTATATCCTATCAAATACCCCTGTCCCCACCGTCCCTACCATCCCAACCATCCCATCTATACCACTATCCTCTATATCCTATCAAATACCCCTGTCCCTACCGTCCCTACCATCCCAACCATCCCATCTATACCACTATCCTCTATATCCTATCAAATACCCCTGTCCCCACCGTCCCTACCATCCCAACCATCCCATCTATACCACTATCCTCTATATCCTATCAAATACCCCTGTCCCCACCGTCCCTACCATCCCAACCATCCCATCTATACCACTATCCTCTATATCCTATCAAATACCCCTGTCCCCACCGTCCCTACCATCCCAACCATCCCATGTATACCACTATCCTCTATATCCTAGCAAATACCCCTGTCCCCACCGTCCCAACCATCCCAACCATCCCATCTATACCACTATCCTCTATATCCTATCAAATACCCCTGTCCCCACCGTCCCTACCATCCCAACCATCCCATCTATACCACTATCCTCTATATCCTATCAAATACCCCTGTCCCCACCGTCCCTACCATCCCAACCATCCCATCTATACCACTATCCTCTATATCCTATCAAATACCCCTGTCCCCACCGTCCCTACCATCCCAACCATCCCATGTATACCACTATCCTCTATATCCTATCAAATACCCCTGTCCCCACCGTCCCTACCATCCCAACCATCCAATGTATACCACTATCCTCTATATCCTATCAAATACCCCTGTCCCCACCGTCCCTACCATCCCAACCATCCCATCTATACCACTATCCTCTATATCCTATCAAATACCCCTGTCCCCACCGTCCCTACCATCCCAACCATCCCATCTATACCACTATCCTCTATATCCTATCAAATACCCCTGTCCCCACCGTCCCTACCATCCCAATCATCCCATGTATACCACTATCCTCTATATCCTATCAAATACCCCTGTTCCCACCGTCCCTACCATCCCAACCATCCCATCTATACAACTATCCTCTATATCCTATCAAATACCCCTGTCCCCACCGTCCCTACCATCCCAACCATCCCATGTATACCACTATCCTCTATATCCTATCAAATACCCCTGTCCCCACCGTCCCTACCATCCCAACCATCCCATCTATACCACTATCCTCTATATCCTATCAAATACCCCTGTTCCCACCGTCCCTACCATCCCAATCATCCCATGTATACCACTATCCTCTATATTCTATCAAATACCCCTGTCCCCACCGTCCCTACCATCCCAATCATCCCATGTATACCACTATCCTCTATATTCTATCAAATACCCCTGTCCCCACCGTCCCTACCATCCCAACCATACCACTATCCTCTATATCCTATCAAATACCCCTGTCCCCACCGTCCCTACCATCCCAACCATCCCATGTATACCACTATCCTCTATATCCTATCAAATACCCCTGTCCCCACCGTCCCTACCATCCCAACCATCCCATCTATACCACTATCCTCTATATCCTATCAAATACCCCTGTTCCCACCGTCCCTACCATCCCAACCATCCCATCTATACCACTATCCTCTATATCCTATCAAATACCCCTGTTCCCACCGTCCCTACCATCCCAACCATCCCATGTATACCACTATCCTCTATATCCTATCAAATACCCCTGTCCCCACCGTCCCTACCATCCCATGTATACCACTATCCTCTATATCCTATCAAATACCCCTGTTCCCACTGTCCCTACCATCCCAACCATCCCATCTATACCACTATCCTCTATATCCTATCAAATACCCCTGTTCCCACCGTCCCTACCATCCCAACCATCCCATCTATACCACAATCCTCTATATCCTATCAAATACCCCTGTCCCCACCGTCCCTACCATCCCAACCATCCCATCTATACCACTATCCTCTATATCCTATCAAATACCCCTGTTCCCACCGTCCCTACCATCCCATCTATACCACTATCCTCTATATCCTATCAAATACCCCTGTTCCCACCGTCCCTACCATCCCAACCATCCCATCTATACCACTATCCTCTATATCCTATCAAATACCCCTGTTCCCACCGTCCCTACCATCCCAACCATCCCATCTATACCACTATCCTCTATATCCTATCAAATACCCCTGTTCCCACCGTCCCTACCATCCCAACCATCCCATCTATACCACAATCCTCTATATCCTATCAAATACCCCTGTCCCCACCGTCCCTACCATCCCAACCATCCCATCTATACCACTATCCTCTATATCCTATCAAATACCCCTGTCCCTACCGTCCCTACAATCCCAACCATCCCATCTATACCACTATCCTCTATATCCTATCAAATACCCCTGTCCCCACCGTCCCTACCATCCCAACCATCCCATCTATACCACTATCCTCTATATCCTATCAAATACCCCTGTCCCCACCGTCCCTACCATCCCAACCATCCCATCTATACCACTATCCTCTATATCCTATCAAATACCCCTGTCCCCACCGTCCCTACCATCCCAACCATCCCATGTATACCACTATCCTCTATATCCTAGCAAATACCCCTGTCCCCACCGTCCCAACCATCCCAACCATCCCATCTATACCACTATCCTCCATATCCTATCAAATACCCCTGTCCCCACCGTCCCTACCATCCCAACCATCCCATCTATACCACTATCCTCTATATCCTATCAAATACCCCTGTCCCCACCGTCCCTACCATCCCAACCATCCCATCTATACCACTATCCTCTATATCCTATCAAATACCCCTGTCCCCACCGTCCCTACCATCCCAACCATCCCATGTATACCACTATCCTCTATATCCTATCAAATACCCCTGTCCCCACCGTCCCTACCATCCCAACCATCCCATGTATACCACTATCCTCTATATCCTATCAAATACCCCTGTCCCCACCGTCCCTACCATCCCAACCATCCCATCTATACCACTATCCTCTATATCCTATCAAATACCCCTGTCCCCACCGTCCCTACCATCCCAACCATCCCATCTATACCACTATCCTCTATATCCTATCAAATACCCCTGTCCCCACCGTCCCTACCATCCCAATCATCCCATGTATACCACTATCCTCTATATCCTATCAAATACCCCTGTTCCCACCGTCCCTACCATCCCAACCATCCCATCTATACAACTATCCTCTATATCCTATCAAATACCCCTGTCCCCACCGTCCCTACCATCCCAACCATCCCATGTATACCACTATCCTCTATATCCTATCAAATACCCCTGTCCCCACCGTCCCTACCATCCCAACCATCCCATGTATACCACTATCCTCTATATCCTATCAAATACCCCTGTCCCCACCGTCCCTACCATCCCATCTATACCACTATCCTCTATATCCTATCAAATACCCCTGTCCCCACCGTCCCTACCATCCCAATCATCCCATGTATACCACTATCCTCTATATCCTATCAAATACCCCTGTTCCCACCGTCCTTACCATCCCAACCATCCCATGTATACCACTACCCTCTATATCCTATCAAATACCCCTGTTCCCACCGTCCCTACCATCCCAACCATCCCATCTATACCACTATCCTCTATATCCTATCAAATACCCCTGTTCCCACCGTCCCTACCATCCCAACCATCCCATGTATACCACTATCCTCTATATCCTATCAAATACCCCTGTTCGCACCGTCCCTACCATCCCAACCATCCCATCTATACCACTATCCTCTATATCCTATCAAATAAATGATTTTGTTTGTGTTTTATTTTTTCTGTATGTACAAACAGATGGAGTTTTGTTGCAAAAGGGCCTACATCCAAATTTTCTAAAAATGTAAACATGATTTTAAACAAATTGAAAACTAGCACATTTGAAATTTATGTCAATTTAAATTAGTATGTAGTTAGTGTACCTCTTTCATAATTCATTCAGTTTTTCAATTGCTCAACTTGAATATTTAGAAACAGTTTTTTGACTTTTTCTCAATAAGAACCAAAAAACCTCTTCATATCATTATGGGACACTCTGTACCTCTTATTCAATGTAAGATATCAAGATTCGACCTTGCCCATCTTTGAACCATACCTAGAACTTCAACCATGTGTAATAATAAAGATAGCGCTAAATAATACCAACGACTCTGTGTGTTTAACTTCAAATAACAGTTATGATTGAGGGGTTATGGGATAGGGGGCCCGGATGGTATATTATATGATATGGTATTTAGTTAGCTGGGATTTCATTTCATATTTATTTAGTCAAATCAACAATGCCCATTAAAAAACATAGATTTTACCACACAATAATCAAATATAATAAAAAAACGAAAACAATAGAGTAAAAAACACAGACAGATTAAAAACATGTTGATAAGACCAAGGATAGCCCCAAAAGCCACAGGAGCTTAGTTCCATTGGGGTCCTTTCGAAAACAGCACAATGAAAAGAAGACACAAACAACTAACAAGTCAAGGAATGAAATCATTCCCTCTCTCAATCTACGAGGGTCATTCAATAAGTTCTACCTCCTACCTCATAACTTTATTATTATGCCAGCCAGTCTCATGAAATATCACACATTTGTAGCTTGAAACCTCAACTACACTCTAAAAATGTGGACGCCTCCAATGCCCTCTAAAGATGTTCTGGTTATTAACACCAAATGTGTTCTTTGATTTTATACTTTTATATTGGAAATATTTACAAATATTTTTTCTATTGTTTTAACCGTTTCCTAACACACATATTTGAAAAACATCAAAATATATTTCATCATTACATGATTTAATCAACTGAAAATTGACAGTGTTAAACAAAGGACCACTTTTTTACACCTTTCTTTACACTTTTTTTGTAACAGTTAGAAACACCCTGTGTTCTAGAACGCGTCTGTAAACACCTGGTAAGGCTGGGATGGTAGGGATGGGGGTATACGATATGTATGTAGGATACTGGTATAGTTTGGATGGTAGGGATTAAGGTATACGATATGATATACACCTAGCAACAAAAGTCCCTAACCAGGTGCTTTGAGATTGGCTAATTCAAAATAGATAATCGGTACCAACAATCTGAAATATACATTAAATGAGCAAATTTCTTCTCCGCAGTAGTGATACCTAATTCAACTCAGGCGCGTACGCAGGGGGGGTGTTTTGGGTGTGAAACACCCCCCTTGGGTCTGTCCTAAAAAAATAAAAAAGGGGAAAGGAGAGGAAAAGAGAAGGAAAAGGAGAAGGAAAAAGAGAAGGGGATAGAGGGGACAGCGGAGACAGGGGGAGAGGCAGTGGCGTAACCAGAGGGGGGCGATCGCCCCACCAATAATGACTGTATGTCGGTTGAGATTGGCATTGGCAACAGTTTTGGCAACATTTTCGCGCGCTCGCATATATGTCCCAAAATGGAATATTTTGGGAGAGGGAGTATAGATGCTTGTTTGACGCAGAAATGTACCTCAATCGTAGCACAAATAAATGTTAAGTCGAAAATGTTCGGTTCACTTTTCTTCCCCTCCCCAATATGAAAAACCTAGTTACGCCACTGGGGAGAGGGAAAGAGAGCCTCGTTGAACTGTCAATGGGAACGGGAAGGGAAAGAGTAAGAGAAAAGACTAGTACCGACAGGTGGGTGTACCAATTACCCGACGCACGTTACCGGCCGCTCAACATAACTTTGTACCCGATGCGCCGGTCTTCCGGCGGCGCCGTATATAGCATGCGATATGCTTTAAGGTCATGTTTTTTATACTGGGTACAATTTGTGTTACATGTCCCTTTTTCCATAAATTAGGTTCCTTTTTCAGTTAATGCATTATATCTGAAAAAGTTTACATTTTAAGTTAGTAAAAGTATACATATTCTGAAAGCATATACTGTAACGGATGCAAATAGCATACAACCAAGTTGATTATACAGGGTGGCCCGAAATTGTACAGGGTGTAACAAGCAAAATCTTCTAAAAAAGAAGGGTTTCAATAATTACTCCACTATGCATATGAAGTGATGAGAGAAAAGTTCAGTACAGATTTAAAGTAGTTTAATAAAATACCCATCCAGACATATGCAAATTAAATTTCATTATGAATCTGAAATTCTACATACAGGGTGTCTAAAAATGTGTTTATTTAGTTCTGGAAAAATGCTTCTATTACTACATACATACAAAGACTAGTATTTTAACAAAATTCAAGTAGATTTCAAATACAAATGCATCAATTACATGTACACAAAGATTGATTGATTTTAATTTTAAACATATAGGGTGTTTAAAACATTAATTTAGGTATACGTGATTATCCACAAATCATTAAATTGAATGAATTTAAATTTGCATCAGAAACATGATTTTACATTCCAATTTGAATGGTATGAGTTTCAAATAATGTTCAATAAAAAGGGGCCCTTTAACTACAGGGTGACTCAAATTTTCCCAATGGCACATGTTTAGTGGCATACAATCAATTGCATTCATCCTTCTTGCACCTTCATGATGTGCAAAGCACATTCAAATGAACAAATTAGGTTAGTTTCAATAATGTTTGAACCCAGTATTCAAATTTCAAGAGTCTGATTTAAGATTGAATTATAAAATGTTATCGTTTTAAGTTGTATTCAACATATAGGGTGATCCAATGTTGATTGGCAAACTAGTAGTCACTAGTATCGTATCAACTTACTTTTCAGTTGCATTCCTAAGAATTTAATAATTCTCCTGAGTTTACAAGCTTGATGAAAACCAGCAGTTTTTTACTTATTTAGTAACACAGTTAAAACAAGTAATAACACCACACAAACGCATTTAACAAAATGTGCTAATTAACATCCAGACAATACAGAATACATGAGGTTAATTACATATCTTCTTTTAATTTTTAATTCAATAGTTAAATTTATTTATTCAAAAGGGTACCTCAACCTTTCTATACTTTTAAAATGGACAATTTGGTGCAGGCAAATGTTTGCATACATTTGCAGACTGCGACCAACTTACGTTTCTTAACAATTTTTTGAGCTTCTTAATGCTAATTAATGATTCCTTAAGAGAGCACCACACCAAATCAATGCGCAATTCGTGTAATCCTGCAGTAGTTCCGGAAAAGCACGAAGACTAGATTTGTTAATGTGTGGTTTTCGGGCAATTTGTTTCTCCGGGGATGGTATGTTTGTATTTAAATGAACAAGTGGGACCTATCCGTTGGACCTACAATGATAAAATACGATATTTTTTAATTTATCGACCTAAATAGTGCCCAGGGCGTAAGCACCTGCCTAAATAGTGAACAGGCATGCCAGAAAACGTGAAAAAGTGAGGGCGCTGTGTGCAGGTCCGTAGCGGGAAATTTAGCTTAATAACCGCTCATGAAACAAGGCTTAAATTAAAGTTGAGATGTTACTGAAAATGGTCATAGGTGACAAGTATGCAATAAATGTAACCGGAGGGTAGAAAAGGTGTCTTGAAATATGGCACTTTTACACGTATTTCAATGAGAAAGATATTTGGTGTGGTGCGCCCTTAATTAACTAATTATATTTTTAATTCAAATATGCTTCAATAATGTTATGTTTTCAATATAGAATTGTACCAAGAGTGAAACAAGTGCATTTTATGTTTGCCCAATGTATATTGCACCATACTTGTTCAACTATGCACTCCTCCTCCTCCGCATACTCCTCCTCCACATACTCTTCCACCCCTGACTAATGAGGTTTAACGAACTATTGTAATTAACAGAACCATGGTAGTTTATATTTTTCTTTTTAAAATAAAGGCCAAATACTTTCTCATCAAAATAAGACCAAATTTGAGTATGTGTGATAAAGAATAGCCAAAATATATGCATGCAAAGTAATAATATGTAGTGCAAATGTAACAGATCCACCTTTTTTGGGTACCCAGTATAAAAAACATGACCTTAATAAAAAAGGGGTTTGTTTACATTGCTAAGACGACTGGCGAACTAGACAAAGTGGGAGTAAAGTTCCAACGCCTGTTTTTCTCAACAATTGAGGGCTTTAATCAGCACGTGTGTGTGAACCGTGAAAAGGCTAAGGCGAGGGGAACCCTAGCTGTCCTCATCCCTGTTGTACCCCTCATCAGTCAGTGGCGTATCCAGGGGGCAGCAGGCCATGCCCCCCCCCCCCATTGAAAAAATAGTTTAAAAAAAAGGAGAAGGAGGAAGAGGATAAGAAGGAGGAAGAGAAGGAGCTAGGGGAGGAGGAAGGGTATATGGACATATTGGGGGGGGGGGGGGGGTACGGGGTCACGTCCCCATAATTTTAATGTGAGGGACGTTAAAAACGTTATACTATACCATTTTAGTGTTAAAAATGCCAATTTTTGCGCGCTTTGCACGTATTAGCTCCAATGTTTCAATATTCAAGCTAACAAGAGGGCTTTCAGGAACGTTTTTTCTGGACCATTTTAGTTCAAAAACTGGGTATTTTTTGCTCGATTCGCGCTCACTTTTTCAACAGGTTTCAACATTATAATGGGTCTCTAAATATTATGTTTGGACGTTATAAACGTCGTACTGGACCATTTAAGTGCTAGAAATGTCAATTTTTGCGTACATCGCGTGCATTAGTGTGAATGTTTCATTATTCAAGCTTAACAAGATGGCATTGCAGGACAGTTTCCCATGACCATTTTAGTTCAAAACTGAAAAAGTTTGCGCGCTCCGGCGCATATTTTCTACAGGTTTTAACATCATAATGGCCCTCAAACCATGCCAAATATTCTAAATATTATGTTGGACCAATTTAAGTGTTAGAAATATCAATTTTTGCGTACATCGCGCGCATTAGTTTCAATGTTTCATTATACAAGCTTGACAAGATGGCTTCAGGATAGTTTTCCATGACCATTTTAGTTCAAGAAGTTAAAAACTTTTGCGCGGTCCGCGCGAATATTTTATGCAGGTTTTAACAATATAGTGGCCCTCAGGCCCACCAAATATTCTAAATATGTGGGGAACGTTAAAAACATCACACTGGACCAAAGCTTAACAAGGTGGCATCAGGACAGTTTTCCATGACCAATTTTAATTCAAAAACTCAAAAAAATGTGTGCGCTCCGCGCGAATAAAGGTTTTAACATTATTATGACCCTCAAACCATGCACACCAAAAATATTATGTGGCGGACATACTGGGCCATTAGTGTTAGAAATGCATATGCGTATTGGTTTCAATATTTCATTTTTTAAGCTTAACAAGATGGCTTCAGGACAGTTATTCATTACCGCGCGCATGTTTTCTAGAGGTTTTGATATTGTAATGGCCCTCAAACCACACATTTTCTATACTAAATATTACGTGGGGGACGTTAAAAACGTCTTACGTTACTCTTTTTTTAAATCACAATTTTTGCGCGCTTCGCGCGTATAAGGTTCAACTTTTCAATATTTAAGATCAACAAGATGGCTTCAGGTTTTTTTTGCCCCCCCCCCCCATCAAAACAGTCCTGGATACGCCATTGCCCTCAGTGAGGGTTACAAACAGGCGGGGACAGCTAGGGTTCAAAGGGTTAACCACGTATTAAACACCCCTCCACGTCGAAAAGAAAAATAAGAGAATAGGAAGGGAAAAGACAGGATAAAAATGAAAAGAGAAAAATATAGATAAACTAAAAGAAACTAAATTGAAAGGATTATTAGGCGTCGATGCTTTTTCTCTCCGTCCGTTAAAATTTAAAGGGAGAAAAACACGTGTCATGTGACACACATTGAACTAATGAGATCGCCGGTAAAACCAATGTCTGCGGATATATAATGATGTTTTTAGGGTTGAACTCAGTCAAAAGTATTAAGATTTGGTATTAACACATGAGTTACTGGTGAGAAATTGAGAATAAACCTGCAATAAGTGTTCAAAAATATGCAAGGAAATGCGTTCTTTTCAACCGTGAATTTCAAAAAACTTCTGCCGTCGAGGGGGGATACCCCCCTCGAACTCCCCCCGGGACACGCAAACGTGTCCCGGCCAGCGCTTCGCGCAGGCATGGATAGTGTAATTATATCAATATTTCTAAACACCCCCCTTCATAAAATCCTGCGTACGCGCCTGATTCAACTAAATCGAATGGATACTTCAATTCAATTCAAGGTTTAATAAACATCATTATCGCAGCAAAATGCTGAATTACAACAATATTTACAATATGTAATATATAGAAACAATATATATTCATAGAAATAACTAAGTATGCCTAACACAACAACCCACCCGATTGGAAACAGAACTATAATGTATGATTTAAGAGTTTAACCATATATGGAATTGACCTTCGAGCGTAACGCAGGGTACGTGTTTTAGGAACAGTTATTTTGTGAGCACTACAGAGAGTCATATTATGCACTTGTTCATCTCTAGATTTTGGTAACCAACCACGAAATTCATTAGATTTTAAAATGGATTCAGCAAAGTTTAAACATATTTGGTCTCTACGGTTCCTGAGTTCCGGAATAGCACATGTTCCGGAATAGCACATGTTATTAAGGCATCCTGATAGCCTATGTAGTTAAAACCTAAGATGATTCTACACGCCCTCTTCTGAATACGCTCCAAATCATAGTGGAGATTTTCTGTCAGACCAGGATGCCATACTGGTAGAGCATACTCAAGAAGGGGGCAAACAAAACCATCATAGATTGTTACCAGGTCTTTAACACTTAGCCCATGCCGTTTTAGGATAAATAGCCGTCCACTTGCACGTCTCGTAATGTCACCAATGTGGGTGTTCCATTTCAGATCTTTAGCAATTTTTATGCCCAGAATCTTCACCATGTCAGTAATATGAAGGTTTTGATCATACAAACGGAGGGGGAGGGGGGGGGGGGGGGGGTAAGTATCGGTGGATCTATCGAAAAGGTGACAAAAAAATTATCCAAATCATGTTGGAAGGTGGAAATTTGTTTTCCAAACACATTTTCTACAATAGTTAAATCATCAACATATTTCAAAGTGAGTTTATTTGGCTCCTCCACTCTGGCAGCAGCATCATTAGCTAAGGCCATCAAGATTGTTGGATAGTTGGGATGGTAGGGACGGTAGGGACAGGGGTTTATGATATGATATATAGGATAGTGGTATAGATGGGATGCTTGGGATGGTAGGGACGGTAGGGACAGGGATATATGATATATAGGATAGTGGTATAGATGGGATGATATAGGGACAGTGGTATAGATGGGATGGTAGGGACGGTAGGGACAGGGGTATATGATATGATATAGGGACAGTGGTATAGATGGGATGGTTGGGATGGTAGGGACGGTAGGGACAGGGGTATTTGATATGATATATAAGATCCTGGTATAGATGGGATAGTTGGGATGGTAGGGACGGTAGGGACAGGGGTATATGATATGATATATAGGATACTGGTAGAGATGGGATAGTTGGGATGATAGGGACGGTAGGGACAGGGGTATTTGATATGATATAGGGACAGTGGTAAAGATGGGATGATTGGGATGGTAGGGACGGTAGGGACAGCGGTATATGGTATGATATATAGGATACTGGTATAGATGGGATGATTGGGATGGTAGGGACGGTAGGGACAGGGGTATTTGATATGATATAGAGGATAGTGGTATAGATGGGATGGTTGGGATGGTAGGGACGGTGGGGATAGGGGTATTTGATAGGATATAGAGGATAGTGGTATAGATGGGATGGTTGGGATGGTAGGGACGGTGGGGACAGGGGTATTTGATAGGATATAGAGGATAGTGGTATAGATGGGATGGTTGGGATGGTAGGGACGGTGGGGACAGGGGTATTTGATAGGATATAAAGGATAGTGGTATAGATGGGATGGTTGGGATGGTAGGGACGGTGGGGACAGGGGTATTTGATAGGATATAGAGGATAGTGGTATAGATGGGATGGTTGGGATGGTAGGGACGGTGGGGACAGGGGTATTTGATAGGATATAGAGGATAGTGGTATAGATGGGATGGTAGGGACGGTGGGGACAGGGGTATTTGATAGGATATAGAGGATAGTGGTATACATGGGATGGTTGGGATGGTAGGGACGGTGGGGACAGGGGTATTTGATAGGATATAGAGGATAGTGGTATACATGGGATGGTTGGGATGGTAGGGACGGTAGGGACAGGGGTATTCGATAGGATATAGAGGATAGTGGTATAGATGGGATGGTTGGGATGGTAGGGACGGTGGGGACAGGGGTATTTGATAGGATATAGAGGATAGTGGTATAGATGGGATGGTTGGGATGGTAGGGACGGTGGGGACAGGGGTATTTTATAGGATATAGAGGATAGTGGTATAGATGGGATGGTTGGGATGGTAGGGACGGTGGGGACAGGGGTATTTGATAGGATATAGAGGATAGTGGTATAGATGGGGTGGTTGGGATGGTAGGGACGGTGGGGACAGGGGTATTTGATAGGATATAGAGGATAGTGGTATAGATGGGATGGTAGGGACGGTGGGGACAGGGGTATTTGATAGGATATAGAGGATAGTGGTATACATGGGATGGTTGGGATGGTAGGGACGGTGGGGACAGGGGTATTTGATAGGATATAGAGGATAGTGGTATACATGGGATGGTTGGGATGGTAGGGACGGTAGGGACAGGGGTATTCGATAGGATATAGAGGATAGTGGTATAGATGGGATGGTTGGGATGGTAGGGACGGTGGGGACAGGAGTATTTGATAGGATATAGAGGATAGTGGTATAGATGGGATGGTTGGGATGGTAGGGACGGTGGGGACAGGGGTATTTTATAGGATATAGAGGATAGTGGCATAGATGGGATGGTTGGGATGGTCGGGACGGTGGGAACAGGGGTATTTGATAGGATATAGAGGATAGTGGTATAGATGGGGTGATTGGGATGGTAGGGACGGTGGGGACAGGGGTATTTGATAGGATATAGAGGATAGTGGTATACATGGGATGGTTGGGATGGTAGGGACGGTGGGGACAGGGGTATTCGATAGGATATAGAGGATAGTGGTATAGATGGGATGGTTGGGATGGTAGGGACGGTGGGGACAGGGTATTTGATAGGATATAGAGGATAGTGGTATAGATGGGATGGTTGGGATGGTAGGGACGGTGGGAACAGGGGTATTCGATAGGATATAGAGGATAGTGGTATAGATGGGGTGGTTGGGATGGTAGGGACAGTGGGGACAGGGGTATTTGATAGGATATAGAGGATAGTGGTATAGATGGGATGGTTGGGATGGTAGGGACGGTGGGGACAGGGGTATTTGATAGGATATAGAGGATAGTGGTATAGATGGGATGGTTGGGATGGTAGGGACGGTGGGAACAGGGGTATTTGAAAGGATATAGAGGATAGTGGTATACATGGGATGGTTGGGATGGTAGGGACGGTGGGGACAGGGGTATTTGATAGGATATAGAGGATAGTGGTATACATGGGATGGTTGGGATGGTAGGGACGGTGGGGACAGGGGTATTTGATAGGATATAGAGGATAGTGGTATAGATGGGATGGTTGGGATGGTAGGGACGGTGGGGACAGGGGTATTTGATAGGATATAGAGGATAGTGGTATAGATGGGATGGTTGGGATGGTAGGGACGGTGGGGACAGGGGTATTTGATAGGATATAGAGGATAGTGGTATAGAAGGGATGGTTGGGATGGTAGGGAGGGTGGGGACAGGGGTATTTGATAGGATATAGAGGATAGTGGTATAGATGGGATGATTGGGATGGTAGGGACGGTGGGGACAGGGGTATTTGATAGGATATAGAGGATAGTGGTATAGATGGGATGGTTGGGATGGTAGGGACGGTGGGAACAGGGGTATTTGATAGGATATAGAGGATAGTGGTATAGATGGGATGGTTGGGATGGTAGGGACGGTGGGAACAGGGGTATTTGATAGGATATAGAGGATAGTGGTATAGATGGGATGGTTGGGATGGTAGGGACGGTGGGAACAGGGGTATTCGATAGGATATAGAGGATAGTGGTATAGATGGGATGGTTGGGATGGTAGGGACGGTGGGAACAGGGGTATTTGATAGGATATAGAGGATAGTGGTATAGATGGGATGGTTGGGATGGTAGGGACGGTGGGAACAGGGGTATTTGATAGGATATAGAGGATAGTGGTATAGAAGGGATGGTTGGGATGGAAGGGACGGTGGGGACAGGGGTATTTGATAGGATATAGAGGATAGTGGTATAGATGGGATGGTTGGGATGGTAGGGACGGTGGGGACAGGGGTATTTGATAGGATATAGAGGATAGTGGTATAGATGGGATGGTTGGGATGGTAGGGACGGTGGGAACAGGGGTATTTGATAGGATATAGAGGATAGTGGTATAGATGGGATGGTTGGGATGGTAGGGACGTTGGGGACAGGGGTATTTGATAGGATATAGAGGATAGTGGTATACATGGGATGGTTGGGATGGTAGGGACGGTAGGGACGGTGGGGACAGGGGCATTTGATAGGATATAGAGGATAGTGGTATACACGGGATGGTTGGGATGGTAGGGACGGTGGGGACAGGGGTATTTGATAGGATATAGAGGATAGTGGTATAGATGGGATGGTTGGGATGGTAGGGACGGTGGGGACAGGGGTATTTTATAGGATATAGAGGATAGTGGCATAGATGGGATGGTTGGGATGGTCGGGACGGTGGGAACAGGGGTATTTGATAGGATATAGAGGATAGTGGTATAGATGGGATGATTGGGATGGTAGGGACGGTGGGGACAGGGGTATTTGATAGGATATAGAGGATAGTGGTATACATGGGATGGTTGGGATGGTAGGGACGGTGGGGACAGGGGTATTCGATAGGATATAGAGGATAGTGGTATAGATGGGATGGTTGGGATGGTAGGGACGGTGGGGACAGGGTATTTGATAGGATATAGAGGATGTGTATAGATGGGATGGTTGGGATGGTAGGGACGGTGGGAACAGGGGTATTCGATAGGATATAGAGGATAGTGGTATAGATGGGGTGGTTGGGATGGTAGGGACGGTGGGGACAGGGGTATTTGATAGGATATAGAGGATAGTGGTATAGATGGGATGGTTGGGATGGTAGGGACGGTGGGGACAGGGGTATTTGATAGGATATAGAGGATAGTGGTATAGATGGGATGGTTGGGATGGTAGGGACGGTGGGAACAGGGGTATTTGAAAGGATATAGAGGATAGTGGTATACATGGGATGGTTGGGATGGTAGGGACGGTGGGGACAGGGGTATTTGATAGGATATAGAGGATAGTGGTATACATGGGATGGTTGGGATGGTAGGGACGGTGGGGACAGGGGTATTTGATAGGATATAGAGGATAGTGGTATAGATGGGATGGTTGGGATGGTAGGGACGGTGGGGACAGGGGTATTTGATAGGATATAGAGGATAGTGGTATAGATGGGATGGTTGGGATGGTGGGGACAGGGGTATTTGATAGGATATAGAGGATAGTGGTATACATGGGATGGTTGGGATGGTAGGGACGGTGGGGACAGGGGTATTTGATAGGATATAGAGGATAGTGGTATACATGGGATGGTTGGGATGGTAGGGACGGTAGGGACAGGGGTATTCGATAGGATATAGAGGATAGTGGTATAGATGGGATGGTTGGGATGGTAGGGACGGTGGGGACAGGGGTATTTGATAGGATATAGAGGATAGTGGTATAGATGGGATGGTTGGGATGGTAGGGACGGTGGGGACAGGGGTATTTTATAGGATATAGAGGATAGTGGCATAGATGGGATGGTTGGGATGGTCGGGACGGTGGGAACAGGGGTATTTGATAGGATATAGAGGATAGTGGTATAGATGGGGTGATTGGGATGGTAGGGACGGTGGGGACAGGGGTATTTGATAGGATATAGAGGATAGTGGTATACATGGGATGGTTGGGATGGTAGGGACGGTGGGGACAGGGGTATTCGATAGGATATAGAGGATAGTGGTATAGATGGGATGGTTGGGATGGTAGGGACGGTGGGGACAGGGTATTTGATAGGATATAGAGGATAGTGGTATAGATGGGATGGTTGGGATGGTAGGGACGGTGGGAACAGGGGTATTCGATAGGATATAGAGGATAGTGGTATAGATGGGGTGGTTGGGATGGTAGGGACAGTGGGGACAGGGGTATTTGATAGGATATAGAGGATAGTGGTATAGATGGGATGGTTGGGATGGTAGGGACGGTGGGGACAGGGGTATTTGATAGGATATAGAGGATAGTGGTATAGATGGGATGGTTGGGATGGTAGGGACGGTGGGAACAGGGGTATTTGAAAGGATATAGAGGATAGTGGTATACATGGGATGGTTGGGATGGTAGGGACGGTGGGGACAGGGGTATTTGATAGGATATAGAGGATAGTGGTATACATGGGATGGTTGGGATGGTAGGGACGGTGGGGACAGGGGTATTTGATAGGATATAGAGGATAGTGGTATAGATGGGATGGTTGGGATGGTAGGGACGGTGGGGACAGGGGTATTTGATAGGATATAGAGGATAGTGGTATAGATGGGATGGTTGGGATGGTAGGGACGGTGGGGACAGGGGTATTTGATAGGATATAGAGGATAGTGGTATAGAAGGGATGGTTGGGATGGTAGGGAGGGTGGGGACAGGGGTATTTGATAGGATATAGAGGATAGTGGTATAGATGGGATGATTGGGATGGTAGGGACGGTGGGGACAGGGGTATTTGATAGGATATAGAGGATAGTGGTATAGATGGGATGGTTGGGATGGTAGGGACGGTGGGAACAGGGGTATTTGATAGGATATAGAGGATAGTGGTATAGATGGGATGGTTGGGATGGTAGGGACGGTGGGAACAGGGGTATTTGATAGGATATAGAGGATAGTGGTATAGATGGGATGGTTGGGATGGTAGGGACGGTGGGAACAGGGGTATTCGATAGGATATAGAGGATAGTGGTATAGATGGGATGGTTGGGATGGTAGGGACGGTGGGAACAGGGGTATTTGATAGGATATAGAGGATAGTGGTATAGATGGGATGGTTGGGATGGTAGGGACGGTGGGAACAGGGGTATTTGATAGGATATAGAGGATAGTGGTATAGAAGGGATGGTTGGGATGGAAGGGACGGTGGGGACAGGGGTATTTGATAGGATATAGAGGATAGTGGTATAGATGGGATGGTTGGGATGGTAGGGACGGTGGGGACAGGGGTATTTGATAGGATATAGAGGATAGTGGTATAGATGGGATGGTTGGGATGGTAGGGACGGTGGGAACAGGGGTATTTGATAGGATATAGAGGATAGTGGTATAGATGGGATGGTTGGGATGGTAGGGACGTTGGGGACAGGGGTATTTGATAGGATATAGAGGATAGTGGTATACATGGGATGGTTGGGATGGTAGGGACGGTAGGGACGGTGGGGACAGGGGCATTTGATAGGATATAGAGGATAGTGGTATACACGGGATGGTTGGGATGGTAGGGACGGTGGGGACAGGGGTATTTGATAGGATATAGAGGATAGTGGTATAGATGGGATGGTTGGGATGGTAGGGACGGTGGGGACAGGGGTATTTTATAGGATATAGAGGATAGTGGCATAGATGGGATGGTTGGGATGGTCGGGACGGTGGGAACAGGGGTATTTGATAGGATATAGAGGATAGTGGTATAGATGGGATGATTGGGATGGTAGGGACGGTGGGGACAGGGGTATTTGATAGGATATAGAGGATAGTGGTATACATGGGATGGTTGGGATGGTAGGGACGGTGGGGACAGGGGTATTCGATAGGATATAGAGGATAGTGGTATAGATGGGATGGTTGGGATGGTAGGGACGGTGGGGACAGGGTATTTGATAGGATATAGAGGATGTGTATAGATGGGATGGTTGGGATGGTAGGGACGGTGGGAACAGGGGTATTCGATAGGATATAGAGGATAGTGGTATAGATGGGGTGGTTGGGATGGTAGGGACGGTGGGGACAGGGGTATTTGATAGGATATAGAGGATAGTGGTATAGATGGGATGGTTGGGATGGTAGGGACGGTGGGGACAGGGGTATTTGATAGGATATAGAGGATAGTGGTATAGATGGGATGGTTGGGATGGTAGGGACGGTGGGAACAGGGGTATTTGAAAGGATATAGAGGATAGTGGTATACATGGGATGGTTGGGATGGTAGGGACGGTGGGGACAGGGGTATTTGATAGGATATAGAGGATAGTGGTATACATGGGATGGTTGGGATGGTAGGGACGGTGGGGACAGGGGTATTTGATAGGATATAGAGGATAGTGGTATAGATGGGATGGTTGGGATGGTAGGGACGGTGGGGACAGGGGTATTTGATAGGATATAGAGGATAGTGGTATAGATGGGATGGTTGGGATGGTGGGGACAGGGGTATTTGATAGGATATAGAGGATAGTGGTATACATGGGATGGTTGGGATGGTAGGGACGGTGGGGACAGGGGTATTTGATAGGATATAGAGGATAGTGGTATACATGGGATGGTTGGGATGGTAGGGACGGTAGGGACAGGGGTATTCGATAGGATATAGAGGATAGTGGTATAGATGGGATGGTTGGGATGGTAGGGACGGTGGGGACAGGGGTATTTGATAGGATATAGAGGATAGTGGTATAGATGGGATGGTTGGGATGGTAGGGACGGTGGGGACAGGGGTATTTTATAGGATATAGAGGATAGTGGCATAGATGGGATGGTTGGGATGGTCGGGACGGTGGGAACAGGGGTATTTGATAGGATATAGAGGATAGTGGTATAGATGGGGTGATTGGGATGGTAGGGACGGTGGGGACAGGGGTATTTGATAGGATATAGAGGATAGTGGTATACATGGGATGGTTGGGATGGTAGGGACGGTGGGGACAGGGGTATTCGATAGGATATAGAGGATAGTGGTATAGATGGGATGGTTGGGATGGTAGGGACGGTGGGGACAGGGTATTTGATAGGATATAGAGGATAGTGGTATAGATGGGATGGTTGGGATGGTAGGGACGGTGGGAACAGGGGTATTCGATAGGATATAGAGGATAGTGGTATAGATGGGGTGGTTGGGATGGTAGGGACGGTGGGGACAGGGGTATTTGATAGGATATAGAGGATAGTGGTATAGATGGGATGGTTGGGATGGTAGGGACGGTGGGGACAGGGGTATTTGATAGGATATAGAGGATAGTGGTATAGATGGGATGGTTGGGATGGTAGGGACGGTGGGAACAGGGGTATTTGAAAGGATATAGAGGATAGTGGTATACATGGGATGGTTGGGATGGTAGGGACGGTGGGGACAGGGGTATTTGATAGGATATAGAGGATAGTGGTATACATGGGATGGTTGGGATGGTAGGGACGGTGGGGACAGGGGTATTTGATAGGATATAGAGGATAGTGGTATAGATGGGATGGTTGGGATGGTAGGGACGGTGGGGACAGGGGTATTTGATAGGATATAGAGGATAGTGGTATAGATGGGATGGTTGGGATGGTAGGGACGGTGGGGACAGGGGTATTTGATAGGATATAGAGGATAGTGGTATAGAAGGGATGGTTGGGATGGTAGGGACGGTGGGGACAGGGGTATTTGATAGGATATAGAGGATAGTGGTATAGATGGGATGATTGGGATGGTAGGGACGGTGGGGACAGGGGTATTTGATAGGATATAGAGGATAGTGGTATAGATGGGATGGTTGGGATGGTAGGGACGGTGGGAACAGGGGTATTTGATAGGATATAGAGGATAGTGGTATAGATGGGATGGTTGGGATGGTAGGGACGGTGGGAACAGGGGTATTTGATAGGATATAGAGGATAGTGGTATAGATGGGATGGTTGGGATGGTAGGGACGGTGGGAACAGGGGTATTCGATAGGATATAGAGGATAGTGGTATAGATGGGATGGTTGGGATGGTAGGGACGGTGGGAACAGGGGTATTTGATAGGATATAGAGGATAGTGGTATAGATGGGATGGTTGGGATGGTAGGGACGGTGGGAACAGGGGTATTTGATAGGATATAGAGGATAGTGGTATAGAAGGGATGGTTGGGATGGTAGGGACGGTGGGGACAGGGGTATTTGATAGGATATAGAGGATAGTGGTATAGATGGGATGGTTGGGATGGTAGGGACGGTGGGGACAGGGGTATTTGATAGGATATAGAGGATAGTGGTATAGATGGGATGGTTGGGATGGTAGGGACGGTGGGAACAGGGGTATTTGATAGGATATAGAGGATAGTGGTATAGATGGGATGGTTGGGATGGTAGGGACGTTGGGGACAGGGGTATTTGATAGGATATAGAGGATAGTGGTATACATGGGATGGTTGGGATGGTAGGGACGGTAGGGACGGTGGGGACAGGGGCATTTGATAGGATATAGAGGATAGTGGTATACACGGGATGGTTGGGATGGTAGAGACGGTGGGGACAGGGGTATTTGATAGGATATAGAGGATAGTGGTATAGATGGGATGGTTGGGATGGTAGGGACGGTGGGGACAGGGGTATTTGATAGGATATAGAGGATAGTGGTATAGATGGGATGGTTGGGATGGTAGGGACGGTGGGAACAGGGGTATTTGAAAGGATATAGAGGATAGTGGTATACATGGGATGGTTGGGATGGTAGGGACGGTGGGGACAGGGGTATTTGATAGGATATAGAGGATAGTGGTATACATGGGATGGTTGGGATGGTAGGGACGGTGGGGACAGGGGTATTTGATAGGATATAGAGGATAGTGGTATAGATGGGATGGTTGGGATGGTAGGGACGGTGGGGACAGGGGTATTTGATAGGATATAGAGGATAGTGGTATAGATGGGATGGTTGGGATGGTAGGGACGGTGGGGACAGGGGTATTTGATAGGATATAGAGGATAGTGGTATAGAAGGGATGGTTGGGATGGTAGGGACGGTGGGGACAGGGGTATTTGATAGGATATAGAGGATAGTGGTATAGATGGGATGATTGGGATGGTAGGGACGGTGGGGACAGGGGTATTTGATAGGATATAGAGGATAGTGGTATAGATGGGATGGTTGGGATGGTAGGGACGGTGGGAACAGGGGTATTTGATAGGATATAGAGGATAGTGGTATAGATGGGATGGTTGGGATGGTAGGGACGGTGGGAACAGGGGTATTTGATAGGATATAGAGGATAGTGGTATAGATGGGATGGTTGGGATGGTAGGGACGGTGGGAACAGGGGTATTCGATAGGATATAGAGGATAGTGGTATAGATGGGATGGTTGGGATGGTAGGGACGGTGGGAACAGGGGTATTTGATAGGATATAGAGGATAGTGGTATAGATGGGATGGTTGGGATGGTAGGGACGGTGGGAACAGGGGTATTTGATAGGATATAGAGGATAGTGGTATAGAAGGGATGGTTGGGATGGTAGGGACGGTGGGGACAGGGGTATTTGATAGGATATAGAGGATAGTGGTATAGATGGGATGGTTGGGATGGTAGGGACGGTGGGGACAGGGGTATTTGATAGGATATAGAGGATAGTGGTATAGATGGGATGGTTGGGATGGTAGGGACGGTGGGAACAGGGGTATTTGATAGGATATAGAGGATAGTGGTATAGATGGGATGGTTGGGATGGTAGGGACGTTGGGGACAGGGGTATTTGATAGGATATAGAGGATAGTGGTATACATGGGATGGTTGGGATGGTAGGGACGGTAGGGACGGTGGGGACAGGGGCATTTGATAGGATATAGAGGATAGTGGTATACACGGGATGGTTGGGATGGTAGAGACGGTGGGGACAGGGGTATTTGATAGGATATAGAGGATAGTGGTATAGATGGGATGGTTGGGATGGTAGGGACGGTGGGGACAGGGGTATTTTATAGGATATAGAGGATAGTGGCATAGATGGGATGGTTGGGATGGTCGGGACGGTGGGAACAGGGGTATTTGATAGGATATAGAGGATAGTGGTATAGATGGGATGATTGGGATGGTAGGGACGGTGGGGACAGGGGTATTTGATAGGATATAGAGGATAGTGGTATAGATGGGATGGTTGGGATGGTAGGGACGGTGGGAACAGGGGTATTTGATAGGATATAGAGGATAGTGGTATAGATGGGATGGTTGGGATGGTAGGGACGGTGGGAACAGGGGTATTTGATAGGATATAGAGGATAGTGGTATAGATGGGATGGTTGGGATGGTAGGGACGGTGGGAACAGGGGTATTCGATAGGATATAGAGGATAGTGGTATAGATGGGATGGTTGGGATGGTAGGGACGGTGGGAACAGGGGTATTTGATAGGATATAGAGGATAGTGGTATAGATGGGATGGTTGGGATGGTAGGGACGGTGGGAACAGGGGTATTTGATAGGATATAGAGGATAGTGGTATAGATGGGATGGTTGGGATGGTAGGGACGGTGGGAACAGGGGTATTTGATAGGATATAGAGGATAGTGGTATAGATGGGATGGTTGGGATGGTAGGGACGGTGGGAACAGGGGTATTTGATAGGATATAGAGAATAGTGGTATACATGGGATGATTGGGATGGTAGGGACGGTGGGGACAGGGGTATTTGATAGGATATAGAGGATACTGTAGGCATTATAATATCAATATTAATATTCATACAAATACATAAATATTCATACAAATACATAATTACCATAAATTTTATACTAATTTGACCTATATGCGCATGAATATTAATGACAAAATGGCTACTAGCCATTTGCATATACGTGACTTCTTATATGGTAGCATAACCCAGATTATTATGGATAGTAAATAACACATGTATAACCATCCCATTCAACACGAATAGTTGCTATTGTCCCTCGCCCCCGAAAAGAGAAATACGCCACGCGTCCCCAGAGCCTGAAATCAACCGCATTGCATATACAAGACTTTTTTGGTGGGGGAATACAAATGTAAGCATCACATTCATTTTATTTCTTGATTGTGTTAATGAACTACAAGAGTACACCATACAAACCCAAATCTAAACAGTTTGAAAAACAGACCATGCGAAACATACACTTTATACATCAACGGTTTACGGTTTAGGCTTTTGTGCGCAAGAGATGAATTTGAGAGAAGATTGACTATAGTAGTCATTGTAATGTAAGCAGTATAGAAGGGGGTGACATGTGACATCATGCCAGGCATTTGGTCGGCAGTTGCCATTGTTCTTTGCCCAGCGGTATGCGCGCGCATGCATACTGTTTTGTTTAGGACCCGTGCTTTTAAAATTCGCGCCAAGGCCTAGCATCATAAAGGGCAATAAAGACATAGTGGACAGTGTTGTGGTCATATGCTGTTCCCTCAAGCATGTATTAACAGTCCAGTCCTTTCGACCGTTGCTTTTGTTGATAAACATAACTGTCACCCCATCTATATGAATTTTATGTTTTAATTTTGTTCATGTACTCCAAGCGAAAACCATGCATCCTCAAAATGAGACTTTTATATCTTACGATTTGCAATATATGACAGTCGTGAAATGGGCTCCGGGAAGGGGGGGGGGCGTGGTTGGGTCATTTTTAAAGAAATTCTTGTTGAAATTAAAATCGCCTATTTTCGGATTCAAGTAGACAATAAAGGTAATTGCAGTTAGTAAAAATTCATAGATTTATAGAACTTTGTTTATATTCAGTAGCGGTTTGTCATGGAGTGGTTCCTCTCAGTGTACGTGGTGCCCGTGATACTCGTAGCTCTAACCGTGTATTATTTTAGACGTCGACGCCGCAACAAGCCGATTCTCTTTGCCAATACATATGACTACATTGTGATAGGAGCCGGAAGTGCTGGTTGCGTTTTGGCGGCAAGATTATCCGAGGACAAAGATAAGACGGTGCTACTCCTAGAGGCAGGGCCATCTCATAAAGCCAACTGGAAAATCAATATCCCGGGTGCCTTCTTTGATTTACATGCCTCGAACGTCGACTGGAATTTTACGGTATTGAACTCGATATTTTTCAATCGAATTATGGGAGTTCTTCGTAATTGGTTCTTTCCTATCACTAATGGAGTCAATATGGCTCGTAACCTATCACCATGATCACTAAATTACTCATCAGCTCACGAATGCATTGCGTTCGTTCGTTTCACGATAGGTGACTAGCTGTTAATTAGTAATCGCCATGTTTACGCCATCAACGGCAACTCATGGCAGGAAATGGCTTATTTACAAAATGACGTCCATGTCCATACATGTGTGCGCTCTTGGAAGAAATAGGTTTGCTCAACAGAAGTGTCCCTTTATTTGAATTACTCTTTTTAAAGAATAATCAGATACATGCCAAAAATACGCGATTATTTTAGGCATTTATTGAAAGACTATGCTGCAGTTGTATCCTAGTCACGAAGATTCTTGGGAAGTATTAAAAATATGTCGTTTCATTCTTCTTTAATAACTTTCTTTTTTAATTATGAACATTTTGTATGTACTGGAATACAAACAAGAGCCAGATTACTGAATAAAAAGACGAACCACTCGCCACTGATGATTTGTCATGAATTTCTACTCCTATTTGTAACAGATAGAGCCACAAGAACATGCTTGCAAGGCCTGGATACCTGACAAACTAAAGTGGCCCCGAGGAAAGGTACGTCTTTGAAAACAAAACTCAAATATTGCAAGGCTCAAAATAGTTTCTTTCTTCATGGACTCATGGTAGATCCTGCATACGTCCACGTGTACTGCCAAATATCAAATTCATCGCCTTCTATAACGGTATAACCAGTCTGCTCCGGAACGGGAGCGCGTTCAGCTTGAGGGCGTGATATTTAGTGACGCACTGTCGTCAAATTTTACACATGTGCATGTGATGCATCAAGTGACGGAGTCTGTCTTCCGCTGGATGATGAATAAAGATATTTCAATAGAGGGCGGGCTTGGGAACGGGACTGCGTTTTTCAAGGGAACGGCCTCCGGTCACAGATTAAACTAAATCCTATTTTGCCGATTTTCAACCATAAAATAAGTCTCTTATCTCTGAGATAATGTTAAAAAATTCATCACTGTACAATTCTACAAGGTTTATATTATAATATGTAAAATTTATCGCATTTAACTACCTATAAATTCATTAAAATGGTGTAAACTCACCTAGAAAACGGTAGTCTCATCGTGGTATAAAGGCTCAAAAGGTGTCATTTCGACCTGCATTGCGACATTTTGTAGTCAAAAGTGAGATCAAATCATCGGACTAGCTGCCGCGAGGAATTCTGTTAGCTAGGCTGCACTATATTTGTTAAGATGTTTTAAAATGTATGCAAATATTTAGGGTTGAAAACCGGGGTTGAAAAGTGAAAATGCAACGATTGCACAAATTGAGTACGCGTTACCACGGTGACGCACACCAGTCAATTTGTAGCGCCGTCAAGTGAAACGGGCTCTCGTTCCGGAGCTGACTGATTGATAACATGTATAATAATTAGATGTAATAATGTGCGTAAAACAGGGCCGGGCTATCAAAATGGATTCAGTATTTAAATAGTAATGACCGAAATATCCCGACACTTATTCCAAATCAAGGCACCCAAATTAATACCGTCTAACTCGAGCAACTCCGTCCCTTCCAAATACTTGAATACACAATGAAAAGCTGTTCAACCATCTGAGCTGATCTCTCTTTGGGTTTCTCCACTTATAAATTTAGAAGGAAACAAGCAAAAGAATGAGAAGACTTGGAATGGATCTGTTGAATTTTGTTGGAAGTTGGCAAGAGGAAAATATCATTATTTATAATTTAATTTAAATTTGTAATAATATATTTCGATGTAAATTACATGATAATGTACAGCAATCCTTCCAGAAACAACACACTAGTTAGTGATCCTCTTGCCAACTTCCACAAAATTCAACAGATCCATTCCAAGTCTTCTCATCTTTTTGCCACCTTAAACATTCGTCTCCCAGTTTTTTAGAAGACCTTGTTTAGAAGACCTTGTTTAATCACGATTGATCATAAATACTATACAATGCGATTTTTTTAGTAGAAAAGCATTCCTTAATATTTTGATTCAATAATACTGCACCAATATAGGCCGTTTTTTGTTTTGTATTGCATAAATGGTAGGTTTTGATGGATAATTGTAGTCAATCGTGTTGTAAAAATTAACATCACGAACAGCCAGACGATGTTACAACGGTATACATCCGTTGAGATTGTCTCGGATACTGCTAAATCGAAAATTAAAACTTGATATTTAAACTACATTGTCCATTTAAGCACTATTTTATTTACGGTAATAGACACATTTAATATATAAAATATCATTAAAATACTAATTTTGCACTGAAAATCTGAATTTGGCGATATTTTCGCATTTTATACCAAACACTACTGCCGACTGTATTAAAGACTTCAAATTGCCTGAAACCACAGACAAGGTTCGTTTTCCTATCAATACTTCTTCCTTTATGTATAATACAATTTACATTATTTAGTAAATACAATAATTGTAACGTTTCACTTCACCACTAGCTAATTGAAACAATACTAATGACCACGTGACCTTTCATTTGAAAACTAAGGTGTCCGAGTTAACTCGTCCCCAAAAAAATTAGTAAGGAGTGAAACGTCTCTTTGACCTTGATGTGTGCATTGAACTATGAAATTGTTGTTATTTGTATATAAAGCGTTTTTAATCTAGTTTATCCTCCAGGAAAAATAAAAGTAATCGACTGAAAATAAGCCAAAATGTACAAGTGTTGTCAGCTGACCCCTTTTTCGCCATTCCAATGGGATTTACATAGTTAAGACATATGGCATGATGACATGAAGTGAGTGTTCACTACATGCATGTTTATGTAAGTTATTGTGATACAGTCATAGTAATCAAGGCAATTTCCACACAAAAGTGTTACAAAAAATTGCATAATTTAATAATAAGGAGATTGAACCATAGCATATCAAAATTCTGAAGATACTTGTTACTCTATCCAATTGCACTTTAGTATGAAGTCAGTCACATTGTGAAGGAAAATACTTGACAGGTTCACAAATTATAAGTTCTGAGTCCACTGCTATAGTGTTGTAACATATGAAATGAAATGCCAGCTTCTTTGCAATTTAAAATAGGTCTTTAACGATGAGCATCATTGATATGGCCACCATTCTCACTCAATTTAGTCATGCTTCAGTAACAGTAATATCTTAACTATGTAAAACCTGTCACATTTTTTGAATTTGTTAGTCGATTACGGAAGATGAACTAGATCAAAAACGCTTCATAAAAACAAAAACAATGTCATGGTTTAATGCCCACCTCAAGTTCAAAGAGCCGTTACACTCCGTACACAATTGTGTTTGATTCACCCTGTATACCTGGAAAGGTGCATTTATTTAGCTATTGTCAAATCGCTTATGATTCTAACAACTATACGAGTATAAAAGCTTTCTGACAGAAATTATGGACTCTTTTGTAAAATTGGTAGATTCTAAGTTTGACTGAAATTACCACTTTTGAAACTCATAAAATCATTTGCATTTTATACGCTAAAAGTGATAAACCGGTTTTCAATAATGTCAAGTCGTATCGAAATAGATAAAAATATTTTGATGAAATTAACTGAGTGAGTAAGTAGGATACATGCATTAAAGTTGGACTGTAATGTTGTTTTCATATTTTTATATTTTTTGAAACACGGTCTAAATAATTCTGGGACCCTGCACAGTATAGTATCATGAGTATAGGGCCGTTCGTGTATTAAATGTTGAGTAAGCCCAACAGGAGCAAGACCACCTTTTAGTTATTTTTTTCGAACAATTTAGATAATTTATTAAATTGTTTAAAAAATCGTTTAAAGTCATGGGATATTCTATTTTGCAGACACTGTGTTACAGGACCTTTTGTGTAATGCTTAGTAAGTCCAACAGGGAGAAACCCTTTAGTTATTTTTTCGATTGAATTTGTGTTATGATTCTTGGGAATTTTGACAAACTTTGATAGATTGTAATTATTTGACTATGTTTAAATGTTTGAAAGTAGGCCTACTAGTTCGAAAAATTGTCCAATATTTTCAAGATTCTTATTTTGTCGCCTATCGTACTATACAATTCTATTTCATTGCCATTGGATGTGCTTTTTATTTATACTATTCATGCGTTTTTATTTGGCAGTGTTTGGGTGGTTCCAGTTCCATCAATGGGATGATATACATGCGTGGTGATTCTTCTGATTATGACAATTGGGAGAAACTAGGAGCAGAAGGATGGGCATGGAAGGATGTTCTACCTTACTTTTTGAAATCAGAAAATAATATCGTGTAAGTCCCTCGTAATTATCAGTGACTACAGCATGTGTTCATCTTACATTTTAGTCATAAACACTACAAAAGATAGAATATCCAAGATTTTAAAAAGGAAGAAAATGATGCCGTTTCAAATGTGACAAATTACAAGGTTACACACGCTGACATTCATGCATTCCGCAATCTAGTAAAAACAACTCCAGTAGTAGTTACTGTTTAATCGGTTACTACTAGCAATGTGCATTATTTAACAAAGGATTTTAATGATGCACAGTTTAACCAAAGCGAGGTCATCGATTATGTTAACCTTGCATGAATCATACTTCCGGAAGTGCATTCGCGTGTATATAATCAACGTGAAGAACAATGGATACTGGACAATAATAGTTAGAGCTCTATAGAAGTGTATCGATCGATGGATATTTCTACGTCTTGTGTTGTAACGTATGCATTCAATTTTCAACGGATTTTATGTAATATTGAAATGTCGATTTTGAACTTGAGCATTTTCTTCCTATTACTACATGGTCAATTAAATGTTTATTGTCTTTGTTATTGCAAACGAGGTATGAACATATAGCCTTCAAATATTAGTCATAATTGGCCAAGCATAGATTAGATATACGTATTCTAATTCTTACACAAATATATTTGGGTAAAATGGGTTTTGGTTATTTCGTTCCAATAATCATATCATTCGTCTTGATCGAAGCTGTATCTTCTGTCTAGCATGTTCACAGTGTTTGCTTGGGAATATGTTATCAAGAACTTTTGGTTTACTTTATTATTTCAGTCCTGAGCATGGAGATTCACCTTATCACGGGAAAGGTGGACCGTTGACGGTATCCGACCAAGCCTATTGTAGTCCAATCTCTATGGATTTCCTCAAAGCAGGTACATTGATACACCAATAGTTCTTTAACACTTTCCACTTTTAGTTCTTTAACACTTTCCACTTTTAACGCGGCAGTCGTATGCAGACGACATTTCTAAAATGTAACAAAATATTTCAAAAATGTCAATCATTTTCAATGTCATCACCATATTTGGCATCACCATGAGAAATGCAGTAAAATAAGTACAAACATGCCTAGTATTGGTTAAGTAATTTTGTGAGATAATAAGGGTAAAACTAATAGTTTGGTTATAAGTTCGCTAAGATCTATGCTATGCCGTTAACAAATGTAGTAACATTCTCATCTGCCGTTGATAAAACTACAATTATAGAGAATATGTTCGAACACTATACCCATAATTGACATGTTTTTACCAAATTGACCATTGGGTCACGTGAAAATAGAGACTTGTTTATGGAGATTCCCCTTTCTCTTTTCCTCCCCTGCCCCACTGATCAATGTTGCGAGGGCATGTGTTGACGGTGGTCAAATTGGGTGATTCAACTAGGGGTAGAGGAGGTCACTCCACAGTAGAACTACAAAGTGTTTGAGCAATATTTTCTAACATTGTAATCTGCACTTTTGTGAATTTTAAGCAATAAGACTACCGTATTGATTGTTACATGCATCGAGTATGTGAACTATGATACAATGTTTATACAACTAACCTAGTTTATGATCATTTGATTTACTCAGGAATAGAGTTAGGATACAATGAAGTTGATGCCAGTACAGGGAAAAATGTAAGTACTTGTACTTGAAACAATTCAAAATAATTCAAAGAAAACAAACATAACGTATAGGGTTATTAGTAGTGCTTAGCACTTCATGTAGTTTCGTGCCCATTCGCGTACCAGAAACGCTAGCGAGCAGCTTGGACAGTAGCTCATTCAGTATAACTTGGACCATAGAACCAGTGGCTGTGGTAGGCACGAAACCAGTGCTGCTGCTTCTCGTACAGCTTGGACTAGCTTATATGGCATGACTTGGACCATGGAACCACTACAAGTAGTCATAGATCATACCAAGTAGGTGGATGAGGCTGGCACGAAACCAGTGTTACTGCCTTTCGTGCAGCTTGGACTATAGCCCATACAGCATAATTTGGACCATGAAACAAACAAGTAGTTATAGCTCATGAGGCCGGCACAAAAAACAGTGTTACTGTCTTTCGTGCAGCTTGGACTACTCATACAGCATAACTTGGACCATGGAACCACTACAAGTAGTTATATAGCTCATAAATACCAAGTAGGTGGATGAGACCGGCACGAAACCAGTGTTACCGTCTTTTGTGCAACTTGGACTATAGCCCATACAGCATAATTTGGACCATGAAACAAACAAGTAGTTATAGCTCATGAGGCCGGCACAAAACTAGTGTTACTGCCTTTCGTGCAGCTTGGACTACTCATACAGCATAACTTGGACCATGGAACCACTACAAGTATTAATTATAGCTCATAAATACCAAGTAGGTGGATGAAGCCGGCACGAAACCAGTGTTACTGCCTTTCGTGCAGCTTGGACTATAGCTCATACAGCAAAATTTGGACCATGAAACAAACAAGTAGTTTACAAATACCACTAATAATTTAAATACGGGTGGAGAGGATAAAAGATTTGTGTGTATTTTTATGCTCTTACTATTAGCCACTAATTGTATTAAATGTATATCAAAATTAACTACACTTTATAATTTAACTTGTCAAATTTAGATAATTGGTTTTTGTAAGTGTCCAGCGACTATTGAAAACAACGCAAGATGTAGCACAGCCCGAGCTTTCTTGGAACCAATCATGGACAGACCCAATCTAACGGTGGCCGTTGGTGCTCACGTGTGCAAGGTAAACTGTGATTGATGAGCATTCGATGCTAAACATAATTTGATACTATACACCTAAGGGATCACGTCAAAACTCGACCGCCAGGCAACCGCCGGTTACGACCGGTTCCGCCCGGTTCTCACAAAACGTGTCGTCTGTTATAATATAGACACATAATGAGGTCAAATAGTTACACTCTGGTGAACACGACCGGTTGATAGTGCCTCGTCTCACGCGTGAGCAATAAAATCTTGAAGTAATGGGCTCTCAAGTCTTAGTTGACAACCAGTACAATACAGCTATTGATTTTCGCTGGGGTTGGCTTTTTCAATCTGTTTATAGCTCAATTAACTTTTTAAAATCAATACCGAAAGTCTATGAATGTTTTTTTAATAGAACGATTACAGAGAGAGCTATTATGACCGCAAAGTAACATATTGATAGTGTAAATTGGTCCGGTTACAGCATTAAGTCAACCGGCGGTTGTTCAGTGTTGCATGCGCGAATATTCATATACCAGTAAAACATTTGACCTGAAAGAACCGGGCGGAACCGACCGTAACCGGCGGTCAACGGGCGGTCGAGTTTTGACGTCTTCCCTAACACAAGAAGTTCCTGGCCAGGTTATTTTATGCTAGCTAATTCAAAAACAATAATCTATAGATATACATTAAGCGGCCAAATTGAGTTTCCTGTGGGATATCATTGCTTTATGCTACGCGGTGCAGTGCATCAATACATGCAGGGGTGTGCTGGATAACGTACTGTGCACCATACAACTCAATGACATCCTATAAGAAAGGAATATGCTACAACAATTTTTTTATTGAGTGTGGTTATACTTAAAACATCAAACAAAAGTATCCACTCAGTTTTTATGAATGAGGTGTTGAATTACGGGAAAGACATTTCCTCAATTAATGAATAGCTTAGATTTTTGGTACCGATAACTAACATAAAAGCACGTGGTCAGGATTTTTTTGTGTTAGATGTCAAGTAATCATCACAATGCCTAGGTTGCCAAAGCACATTGGAAACAGCTTTCTCCTCTCGATCTTTGCATAGTGATCAGCAATTCTGATCCTGTGTTCTTCAGCCTCTCAACAGATATTGGTAGAATGTGTTGCAATGATTGCCTTATGTCGGGCCTTATGTACGTACATGTGGATGCTTTTCATCATTATCCATGTTTTAGCACCATTATGATAAGTGTGGCAATGAACAGCCTTATATTGACCTCTTGGTAACGTCCTTATTCATTCACTAAATACATTTCAGAGTAACTTCTGACACAATTGAGATGCTTAGATTAGATTAACTGCGTCAATCTATAATTAAATGCATTTCCCTTTAAATTACATGTAGATTGCCGTGAAAGACAAGAGAGCCATTGGAGTTCATTTCATCCTTGACAACAAGATGAGATATATTGGCGCCAAAAATGAAGTAATACTGTCTGCCGGTGCCGTCTGCTCTCCCCAGGTAGAGATATTTACAGAAAATAACCTGAATATTTGTAAATAGAATGTGTATGATCCGTTAAAATTTCCTATTTCCCATCAATCAAAGTTGGGATTTTGGTAAGTGATACAATCATATAAATATAATCATAGACCTTTTGTACTACCCAAACCAAGTGTTCAACATGAGACGCATCTTTGAAGGATCAGTATTGTTTTGCTGGGTCAAAATCATTCTCAAGATGATATTATAGTATGACCACGTAATTGGGTTTTCTTCTTAGGCTGGTCAGGAAGGGTAACTATTATATTTTAAGATATAACATTAAAATGTAACAACTATATAACATATCGTCGCTGTTCTGACATAACGACACATCACTCTACTTAATTCTGTTGTGATGTGTCGTTATGTCAGAACAGCGACGATATGTATGAAATTGTGTGAATTTTCATGATGCTGTAAAGAGAAGAGAGAATTGTTAATAAAACTCTGGCTTGGAAGGGGGGGGGGGGGGGGGGAATTATTACAATTATGTTTATCAAAATGCCAGCTAACTCATTTCGTTGTTTCAGATATTGATGCTTTCCGGGATTGGTCCGAGGAGTCATTTAGAGGATGTAGGGATTGAATGTGTGCAAGATTTACCAGTAGGAGAAAATTTACAGGTAGGTGTTTATCAATGTGAATCTGATAACACGCAACCTTTAATTAGGCTATTCCATTTGAAATCCATACACCCCCTATGGAAACCATGACCTTAATATTCCACATAGGGAGTGTGAACTTCAAATGGAGCTACCTGCATGGGTGACTTCATTTGAAATCAACACTCTCTGTGTGGAAGATTAAGTTCATGTCTTCCATAGGGGTGTATGGGTTTCAAATGGAATATCCCATTTTAGGTTCCGTCCTAGATCTTCGGTTTCGCAATGGTGATGTTTTGAAGTAATCAACCAATGCTTGCTTCGACAACTTTCAATATTGTCACTCGTATCTAGACGTTATTCTTAATTGGCGCATTTACGTCAAAAGAGGGAGTGCAATCCAACTGAGCATGCTTAGAGCAATTGGTGCTCCGATAAGCATTACAATCTCGTTCTTTGAGTGCAACTCCTAGTGTTGGTTACCAGCAAACAGTTCATTTCAAACTAGTGGAAATAAATAGTTTATACCTATAATTATTCGTCGCAAATACGGTATTAACGAGAAAATACTGGCGGCAAAGTTGAACATCCGTATATTAAGGAATTATTAAATAAACATAATTTTTCCACAACATGAATATTTACTTCACCATTAACTGTTGCAATGTCAAAGAATGGTATTATTCCATAAAATTTAAGCTTTTATGAATTGAATCTACAGAGAATATGCAATACTACGTCACTATGTCCTCATTATTTAAACTGTGCCTCCAAGATCGATACCACGGAAGAATATGATTTTATCAGTTCCAAGCACATGGAGCTGGTAAATGTAATTGTCTTTTAGAATATGTGACTAGCCTACACCTCCATGATGGCTGCCCAATCCATTATTATACTGTTCCGGTTTGCATACACTCTATAAACAAATTCCCAGAAAGGAAGGAAAATTGTTATTGTGGAATCATTAGTTATATTTACTATATTTACCTTGATATATTTCAGGATCACTACGCCTTGGAAGTGAAAGCTTTGGTAGATCATGAGGAAGACGTAGTGGTGGTTGAATCGGCGATGAAAAATTTGATCAACTATCAGTTGGGTCGAAAGGTATGGCTTTGGCATGCTTGCAATTGATCCGGTTGCCGAGCGGTCGAGATTTAATGTGCTCCCTAATATATTCATCGGGTCGAAAGGCGTAGCTTTGGCTTACGTGCAATTGATAGCATTATAGGAAGAATGTTTTGAAAATTAGACATTGCTTTTGGATTTTCAAATTTCATCAACTATCAGTTGGGTCGTAAACCGATATTTTATAAAATTATTTATTGAAAGGCTTTGATAATATTTGTCATATTACATAAGAACAAACAGGGGATAACATAAATTTAAGAATTTGAACATTTGCTTGATATACATAAAGTGATAAAATGCTTACTTTAAGGTTTAATGAATAACACGAGGAAACGGGGAAAACACCGATATTTTCATTTACAATTACTTGGAAGCCTATATGGATTTCAAATGGAATAATAACCCAATGTGTGGTATACGCATGCTTGATGATTTGCGTCATGCCATGTCACGCAGGAACGGGAAAGACGACATTGAATGTTGAAAGTATTGGGATATAACAATCCCACACTCTCTTAAACTCAATTGAAGGTTTCTGATAGTATAAAGAAAGAATAAATTATTGAATAGATTAACGATTTAGCTACAACAGATTATCACGTATTCTACGTTAACTGAGCGGCGGATTATTATTTAATATCCAGAGTGTCTTGGCGTCCAATGGAATAGAAACTACCTGTTTTGTGAGAACTGAGTTGGACAAGGTAAGTATCTTTTTTTACTTTCAGGCAGTGAATAGCTTAACTTACAGATAGTGTAATATTTGATACCAAAATAGTGAGTGCATCTGATGACAACAACATTTGACACCATTTTCACGATTCAATACTTGTCACTGGCCCCAGCAGTACGTGAGATCACTTAATCTGGTCGATCCTGGATTAGATCCTATACTACCTTCAAGATCAAACTTCTATCTGACCCATAACATATTTAGGATTACCACAGGGTTTGTGTGTTGAGCCTAATATATTCTATATCTATCCATTCGTTGAGATTAATGACAGGTTTAAAAGGATGTTACCATTTTGATGATTTGATACTATTTTAAGCTAAGCACAAAGAATACTTAATGCATTTTGTTAATTTCAAGTCGTATAGTTATCACCAGTGATAAAACCTACAGTCTGTATGCAAAATACACCTAGGTGAAAATATTTGTTAGATATGCGAAGATTAAATTGTTTCTATTTGTCTAGATGATTTATTTGACATACAATGATCTGCTATATGCCGTTCAGTGCCTTACAAACTGTAAAGATCTATTGCAAAAAATTCTCTGTCTTTAACTTTTGGATCTCAACATCCAAATTACTCCAACTTTAAAGCTTTAAACTTTTCATGATAATCGTTTTATATAAATGTTTTCAGGATCTTTACTTTGTCAGAAGACTTGTTGATTTCATTGTACGATTTTTATGACTTATTCTATATACCGCCATTTTCGTACGTACTGCATCATGGTTTATCTCATGCCAGTACCTATGCGGGTACTGTATGCCCAGAACTCGTATGGGTGGGTACTGTAAAGGTACCAGTGTGAAGTACTACCAAAGTAGCTGCTCAGTACTGCTTCTGTGAGGCTACATTGGTTGTATCGCACAGGTACTGTACAGTTCCCATAAATATACTAAGCATACAGTACCTGTGCAAGTACTGGCAGCCGAGTAAATAATGGTGCCGGTCATAAGAAAATGGATGTCTAATAATGTTATCAATATTAGGAAAACGCCTGGCCAGATTTACAGCTCCATTTCGTGCCAAGTTATAATGGTGGTGTTGATGAAAAACGAAAAGTACTTCCGATTGAGAATCCAGAGTAAGTTGGCATTTAGCAAATACTTTTACATGAAATGGGTATTGGCCTACTTTCATCACCATTTTCAAAGTTTCTAACATTTTTTAAAATAATTATTCTTTTTGTACAGATTTTATTAGTCATTTATTGTAAGGTCTTATTAATACATTTTGAAGATCTGAAACATTGGAATAATTAACACTATATCCACGCGACATTCCAAATATTCACAAAATGTTTCCATAGTGTCAAGATTATTGGATTTCAATACCATATTTGGAATCAACATTAGAAATGCATTAAAATAAGTACATACATGCCAAGTATTAGTTATCAGTAATCCCTGAGATAGACTTTGAAAATTGGGAAATGGTCAAAAAGGGCCGCTTTAATAATTTTGCCACGGCCGCTTTCAGGTCCCAGTCCGCCCTGTCAGTGTTAAACAAAAACCTCTCATTAGTTAAGTTATTTAAAGCTTTTTTAGGACCAAAAAAATACATGTGAACATTATCAAAATGTAAACATTTGAAACTAAATGCATTGATGCCAATATTATAAATACTCTCAACTATTTTCTTTGACTTTTCATGCATCCAGCAAATTTCACATATTCTTTTAGTTGTTTTACAAAGTTCACCCTTACACTAAATCAATAAATATGTTTGATTTTTATTTATACATTCAATTAATAATAATGATACATTTTCCATACTCCGATCAGCTTAAAGCAAAAGTTTAGGGCACATATTATAAATAATCAGAACGCAAACAATTAAAGAAGTCTGTGTTTGCCCATAGACGGTAAAAATCATGTTTTATGACTTATGAGAACTATAATGGTTTTCCTTTTTTTGCGCACATAATATTTCACTTTGATTAATTATATATATATTTAAATGTGGTCCATCCATTTATTATTTCAATATTTGAGATATATTCAATATAATAATCTAGTTTGAAAACATGCTTGAAATACGCTAAAACAATGTTGTTGAGATTTTTAAATCAAAGATTTTCTAGCACCCTATTGCAACACTTGTCATACAGCACAAACTGTAATATTAAATGCTTGTGTTTTCCTGCCTAAGGCCAGAGGTCACCAGGCTGCATATTTGTGAAGTTGGAAATCTGACCTTAGGGACCACTTGCATTTTGTCAATGGTTGATTTTTAAAGCAGGGTAATAAATCATTATTGATATTGCAGTGATTTTTTCAAGCCTAAGTTTGTGGGACCAAAAATTGGCATGGCTGCTTAGGCCCAACGAGCAAATTTCGAAGTTAGGGTAAATGGGGTGCCGCTATAACGCCCGCACTCAATTTCGCTATGATGTTTACCGTTTACATTATAATGAACATATAGTGTATGATATTGATCAATATTAGGTGATAGCTTATTCTATATATGTATCCTCGGCAATATCGGTGCATATAATATATCGGTACATACACGCCGTTAAATGTATCGGCAGGATTCCTCGTATTGGCCTTACACAGTCAGTTATTGTAGTTGCTGTGACATGGGGTGTGTGTTTGTTTGTTTGTTTAAACGGTCGGTCCGTACGGACACAAGCTTGGGTCCTGAAGAGCAAAATGCTCGGGCCAGGCTTAAAAAGCCTGTTTGAGGCAACAGATTTCCTTGTGAAGATTTTTATTCCAGGCTTGGTCGCATCCTTGGATATGATAAATCGGACAAGGAACTATATAGTCAACCAGGATGCATTTTCATGCCAACACTTCTACATCCAAAGAGTAAAGGAAGCATCAAACTGAGGGATTCGAACCCGACTTCTCCACCAGTAATCGACCCGAAGTATTTGGAAGATGAGTACGACGTGAAAGTTCTAGTCGAGGTAATTATAATCAAATTAAATTTCATAAGATTTAAAGATGTGGAGTCAGAGCTGTTCTGGTCAATATATTTCACGACGGATTCTTTTACAAGACCCTTTCGCTTTTTGCGGCTGTTAGGTGTTAACTGATATCTATAACTAGATTATGTAATCTGTGTGTAGGCCGACGTGTCATTGTCGAATGAAATGATAAGTGTGTTGTTGTTCACTTACAAAATGGAATCAAACTTCAAAATAGGGTGTCAATAACTAGTGCAAAGTATGCCATGTTCGTAAATGTTTTTACACATGCAAAACTCCCTTACCTCTCGCCCCCCTAACAAAATTACGAGGGTCACTCAATAGGTTCATCCATCTTCATATTGGTTAAAATTACAGATCTATAATAATATCAACCAAATGAGCTTTTTTCAATTAATACAGGTTTAGTACGGTGCAAACGTTCCAAGTTTGTTTCCAACAGTCACATTAACAATAATTTATTTATCAAATGCCATCATCCACCAGAATCCGGAAATGGATTAGTGTCATGTAGGGGATTAGTGTCATGTAGGGGGTTCATTCATAACGTTTGACCGGCTGATGGTATAACTTGTAGGATGACCACTAATGAAGTCACCAATTTCTTCATAAATATGTTTTGATATTTTGATTTATGTTTTACTCTCTAGGGGATAAAACTGTCTAAGCGATTGTGCGAAACATCAGTTATGAAAGAAAAAGGGTAAGAACGATCACCAGTGTACAAAGCTCAACTTATCGTTTTACATTGGAGTAAATGGAATGTGTCATTCTGCTTACAATATAGCCAAAAAACTCGATGCGTTTTTTGTCTCGTGAGAGTCATTGGTTTGAACACAGGACATTCGGCCTTAAATCCAACAAGCTAACACCCTAAATCCACAAAATACCCAGTAAAGACCGTGTTCGGTAGTCCCTGCTTTCTCATTGCATTATGGAAAGCAAGACCTTACTTATATTGGCGCCTCCATGCCGCTGAGGGGGTAAAGACCTTACTAATATTGGCGTCTTCCTGCCGTTGATGGGGTAAAGACCTTACTTATATTGGCGCTTTCCTGCCGTTGATGGGGTTAACATCGATATCGCGTAACGAAAGCGAGGCCAAGAATTTAAACATTTGCTTGATGTGAAAAATAAATCATAGCCCCCAAAAAGTGTTCGGAACATACACCTTTAATCTGCTTGTTTTTTTCCGGATCAGCATTATGATGATCGTAATTACCCCGGGCGTAATACTATTGTAACCAATTTGAATGAATTTTGAATGGAAAAACATTTTTGAAACAGCAGGCCTACATTACGTTATACACCCACCGAAATCAAACCAATCAAGTTTGAAAAATTGGAAACACATCAAAATGTAAGACTATCCTTTCAATTATTGATAATTTGTATTTTTTACTTTTTCAAGAACGAAACTTGTCAACTTGAAAATGCCGGGCGTCGCGGCCGATGAGTTTTCCGATGAGAATTTGGCCGTTTACAGTCGTCATTTTGGCCGTACCATGTATCATCCTGTGGGCACCTGTAAAATGGGGTCGGCTGATGACATCACAGCAGTAGTTGATCCACAGTTGAGGTAAGCTTGTTAAAGACACTAATGTTATTTTGGATATTGTTTGGGGGCGGCACTGATTTTAAGTTTATACATTTTCAAAGCACATTGCACATGTTTCGACAACGTAGGCAATTTCAAAGCACATTGCGCATGTTTCGACAATGAATTTCAAGGCACAATATGCATGTTCGGCAACGTAGACAATTACAAGTAACATTGCGCACGTCCAGCAATGTAGACAACGCATGTTCGACAACGTTTACAAGAAACATTGCAGGTGTTTCGACATCGACAACGTTGATTATTTTGTCCTTGTTAAGAATCAACGTGAACGGAAAAGGTCACAGGGAAGGTTGGCCCGCCCAGGAATGACAGCATTTTCCACAGTTGCGAAAAATTGCTCAAACCTGTGGTATATTGCACATTTTTATGCATCTTTTTGCGGCATTTTTAGATAAAGTTGCGCGTTTGATCAACGGCAACTTCAGAAAACAAAATATTGCGCATTCTTCGGCAACATGAACATTTTCAGGGAACTTAGTGCAACTTGATAAAACTGTATAGAGATCAGTATTTACCAGGGTCGAGGTCACAGGTACAGGTCACAGGTCGCAGGTCTTAGATTGGACGCAAATGAAAAGTCGTATTAGTGGTCGATTAAATAGAGACACATTTTATGAATTAAGTGAAATGAATAATAATTATGCTTTTTAAATATGTGTCCCTGTCTGTTATTTTATACCGTAGGGTGCGTGGTATTGACGGATTACGTGTGGCAGACGCATCAATTATGCCCCACGTGGTTTCGGGTAACACTAATGCACCCTGTGTCATGATCGGAGAAAAGGCGGCAGATCTCATCAAAACATCGCAAGATTAATGCAGTCAATAAGTAGTGGAAGGACGCGGACGCAAACATTGCACGGAATCGTATGCGGATTATAACATTTGCGCCTGGCTGGATTACCACTGATAAAACACCCACTATTGAATATATACAGGGTGTCTCAAAAAATGTTCCATGAGTTAAAAAATTGATTAAAAATAGGCTACATCACATGTTTTAACGAACGAACCGTAATTAAGCCCTATTAGTCTGCTATCAAATACACTTCCATTGAATTTCACGACATAACTACCGAGATATGATCAATTCAGTAACAAGAGTGCAAATTCCACTTTGGCCACTTTCGAACAAGAAAATGACTTTCAACTGAAAAAAACTGCCTTTGTGATTACGATGATGAATTTAGGAAATGTTAATGTATTGGTTAAAATACCGTCTAAAATTAAAATATTTTATGGTATGAGTCATGGATAATATGGATGAAAATATGTTTTTCTGTTCAATTCAACTAACTATCAACATTTAGTAGGTAGATTATTATTCATTTAATTGATTACGTTCAATGACACACTGAATGACGATTCTAATAAAAGAGCTCTCTTCACATGAAAATTGACCAAATCTGAATTTGAACATGCCCGAGCCGAGTAGATTTGTCATAATTTGATAACGGAAGCTCCAAATTGGACCGGAACAAAATCTTAGGTTACATTAAAGATTGCTGAACATAATTATTAGTATTTCGCGATAGTTCGTAGCTAGCTGTTAGTTTGCTATATACGTTGGTCTCATAATGTATTAGTCGGGTATGTACAGGGGGTTCCCGTGCACCCCTCCCCCCAAAGTACTAAACCAAACACACATGTGTGCTGTCAACAGTGAAAAACAACCCGATGCTCCAGATATGCAAGATGGCCGGCAAGATGGCCGCCAATATGGCCTCCAAAAATGGTAACATTTGAGACAAGTCATATATCAGTTAAATAACATGATTAAAGCATAAATAAATTGACTAGATATAATTATGTCCATTGCGAATTCATTTCAAGCATTTGTATGTTGCTTATGTACATAAAATTCAAGATGGCGAACAAAATGGCTGTCAAAAGTTGTCAAATTGAGAAAATTCACATGTATATCGGCTAAAATATAAGATAAAAGCTTATTCAGGGTGTCCCTAAAATTAAAAAGGTTGCACGTGTTCCACGTCATTGCCTTAATTAATTACTCAGAATTTGGCTGTATATAATATAAAAGATAATTTCGTTCCGGGCTTTCAAATGCCGTTTATTTGATTGTGTTTACTTTTCTCAATTTAAATATAATTATGTTAGATCAAAAACAAGCACTCAAAATTTGTGCCACTTTTTGAGGAATATGTCATTTTCATCTTTAAACATTTCGTATTTGAATTTGGTGTTTCTAGGGCTTCAAGATAACTAAATCGCCTTTCGTATGCAGATGTTTTGTCGGATTTGCTTGAGTCTATCCAGAGATGTGTAAAATTGCTGTTATGTTTAACACTTTGAAGCATTTCTTCTTAAAAATTAACATAATTAGTAAATACTGATTATTAAATGAGAAAAACGTCTCTTTCTACAAGCATCTTTTTTCCTGTAAAAGTGGCACAACCCGTTTTTAAGTACTCGTGATTGATATAATAGTTCCAATGTTTCAACATTATTTTAAGCTTAATAAGATGGCTTCAGGGAATCGTTTTGGACCATTATAGTTCATGAACTGAAAATATTTGCGCGCTTCGCGCACATTTTTTATACAAGTTTCAACATTATAATGGATCTAGCAACCACCCTCATTCTTCTTGCTTCAGAATGCTGTATCTTTGCCTTAAAAATGCCGAAAACCCATGAACCCATCAAAACAGTCCTGGATACGCCATTGTCTCAACTGTGAGATATTCCCAAAGCATCTGGCTGGTAAGAGTGGACCTAATGGTTTAAGCAGTGAAAGGATGGTTTTCATTTTAATTTTGGGTAATATGCCTGCGAATTGTAAAACCCACCTAGTGTCGCGATTGGGGTCGACCTAGGGGATTTCAAGCGACTGCGTACCTACTTTTGGATCAATAACTATCGATCACGTTTAGCACGCCTAAGTTGGTGTAAATCGTGAATACTAGGTACGCTGTCGCCTGAAATGCCCCAGGTCTAGTGTTTTTTGCAATGTTGCTAGATGAATCGTGTTGGCGCCTAATGATCTATATTAAGTCGTGGACATATGTACATGCAGTCTGAGGTTTTATCGATATGCACGGTCTGTCTTATCATCTGTGGTTTGTTTGGAATTCTGATTATCGGGGGTGGGGGGGGGTCAACTATAATACTGCAGTAGCGTATATGGGGTGGCAGGCTTTCTGGCAGGGGGTTCACCCCTTCTTCCCCACGAGTAATAGTGTGGTTATACATTATAATGTTTGGCTAACACGCGATACGCGAATATATCAAGGTTATAGGGTTGTCCCACGTTTCAGAGGTATTTTTTATGTGCATAAAACTTCCAATAAAGACTAAGGGTGTCCATGTTTTTTACAAATTCTTTTGATATAACATTTGAAAGGGGGTGAAGTATTTGGTATTCTCGGTTTTTTATGCGTGCACAATTTCGGAGAGAAACGTAAAATTATCACTAAGAGGGTGCAAAGATGATGCATAATTGATTATATATTTGACTTGACTGTCCTCCCCGTCCGTCCCCCCGTCCCCCGTGACGTGACGTGACGTGACGTGACGTGACGTGACGTGTGCTATTTTGTTCTTCTTTTACCTTGTTTGTTTGCACGCGCACGCTGTTACAAGTGACGTAAACGAATTATTACACAGTTTACACTCGATGGGCGTGAAAAGAATCAAGAGTCAACCGGCAACATCTGTAACTTTACATTGATGACTGACATGAAACAGAAACGGGAATCTTTGTCCATGAAATCCAACGTTATGGGCCTATAATAATGTATAATGTGGGTAAACCATAATGTGTTCTTCCCGATTTTTGTCAACAATATTATGAACTGTTTGTTTGGGGTATGAGTTTATGCATTAAACTTTCGTTGAAAGAATCCAAAAGTCAACGAATAAAAAAAACCAGTCTGTACAATTAGATAATACTTTGAACCTGAATAAGATCCAGTTAAGTCGTTAGTCTAAAAGAAACCACAAAAATGGTCAAATCAAATTGACAGTGAATAGACAAACTAAACAACTTTTCATATTGTTAGTGGCGTCACACATGTATGTAAACGTCGTGTGCCGCCCATATAGACAATGTATACTCTTGTTGTCGGGAGAGGAGGGGGAGGGGTACCCAATTTATTCTTTGACGGGTGTACACGCAATGTTTTGTCCAGGTGTTTTGTCCCGTGTTTGTGACTTTTTGCTCAGTGATGATGCAGTTAGCAAAAGGTTCAGTTTCACTGGGCAATGCATTTAAAATACGAAGACCATTTCTACCATGGGGCCCCACCCCCAGCCACGAACCGTCACCCCACTCAACCAGTCCGGTATTAGCGAAACCCACTTTCTCCCCCCCCCCCCCCCCCCAAAAAAAAAGAAGAAGAAATAAATGAATAAAACAAATTCTTTCATGTCAGAATGTCCTCAAATTGATAGAATTTGTATAAATAACGTCTACGTTTATTCGTATTGTATTGGTCTTTAAAATACCTAAAATTCAGACCGATTTAAGTTTATTTTTTATAGCCACAAAAGCCAGATTTCTGCAAGTCTGTACTCAGTCTATTACCAAGCACTTCAAAACTGGCAACTTGGTATGAAGGGCGCTCGCTCCGCCAAGGCCTCGCTCGCGCCTGCTGCTAATTGGGCGAGCCAACCCGAGCGGCCAACCAGCAACACTGTTTTTGCTAGTTACACTGTTGTGATATAACGTCCGATAACCGGGGTTATAACATCGATTTATTACTATAACAAACTTAATTCTACGCCAGACGGTATGAAATTATACCCGTTTGACATCACATTGTCAATGTACAGTCCCCTATACTGTTTAAAGGTAGCTGACATGATAGCTCACGCTTAAAGCAACTACCGTTAACTCGTGCCAATTATCAGTAAACTGAATGGTTACTTTATTGGTAAAATTAGCATATGAAAAGTAGGTACGCTGTCGCTTGAAATACCCCAGCTCGAGTCTTTTGGCCCTAGTGTCACTGTAATAAATTCCAGACTATTCAGCATTCCGATATTCTGCTCAAGTGGTTTAATTCAATGGTGCCAATGAGATATACATTACACGCTTAGAAATGAGTGTCAAATTTTGCTGGGTAAAAAAGAAATGTGTAGTTTTTTACCCAATATTGTGCTAAACATCAATTTCGTAAAATAACTTTTTACACATGCAATAGTTTACTATTGAATTCCGAGTTTTACACTCTGGAAGTGTACAGGGTGTCCCAGAAAACCTGCAACTTATTTTGGCGGGGCTCTAGTTTCACCTTTGAACATCGGAATGTAGCGATGTTTGCACTTTTTGAAATCTGTAGAATGTTTTCTGTTTATCTGTGAAAAAATAATTACGATTGCTAGTTTTGTTTTCAAATAAGATGTGGTCAAAGGAAGGTATGTGTGGAACACGTTCAACCGATTTGGCGATAATCGATGACAAATCCAATAATGTCCTAAATATTGTGCGTGAAGTCTTAGGGAACGTACATTGTTTTCACATGCTAATGATTAATGTTATAAAACGTTATTGCTATGAAGAAATAAAAATAAACATACATGTGTATTGCCTAAATAAAAATGTTAAAACGATGGCAGTTTTCTTCTCGCTGATGAAAGAGTTGTGACATACTGTGCGTCTGAAAGCTCGAACCAAGTTCAGAAAGCTTTCCAAATAAAATACCCGAGGAGAAAAATCTCATACCGTTCAATTATTTAGAGGAAATGTTAACAAATATTAACATTTGGACTTTATAGCAACTATAGACTGATGGATAGTTCAGGTCGCCGTCGAACAGCTAGTGAGAACCATTTCGAAGAAAACTGAGGTTTGCCACGCTCTGAAAAATGAACCGATTATATCAGCACAGATATCAAGTCCTGATCCAATGTTACGATTTCTACAACCAGTCTTTTTATTTCATTAATTTAAATAAACGTTGATTGTTAAATTTTAGGAGAATGTAATTTTAATTAACAAACCAAATGATGAAAGAGAGTGCGCTCCAAAGTGATTCACCCCGGGGATTCACCGGGCTCCGTAGCGGTAACATCGGTTTTATCCAAATCGGTTGAACGTGTTCCAGGCATACCTGCCTTTGATCGCGTCTCATTTGAAAACCAAATAAGCAATCGTAATTATTTTTTCAAAGGTAAGCGGAGAACATTCCACAGACTTCAAAAAGTGCAAATATCGCTGCAATCTGATGTTTAAAAGAGAAACTAGAGCCCTGCCAAAATAAGTTGCAAGTTTTCTGGGACACCCTGTATAGAACAGTGCCCGTAATTGGGTAAAACATGATTTGACACCATTAAAGTGTAAGAATTATTGGGTAAAGGAAATTTACCCAATTTATGTGTACCAAAAATGACACAAGTGTTGAGTAAAACCTCTTCACAACCCCGGTTGTGTAAAGTGTTACACATAAGTGGGTCAAAATAGGGAACATGGTCGTTTTGGGGTAAACATTTACCCAACGATTTTTTACATTTTTTTACACTTTGACCCACTATGTTACACATAAGTGGGTCAAAATAGGGAACATGGTCGTTTTGGGGTAAACATTTACCCAACGAGTTTTACACTCTGGAAGTGTAGAAAAGTGCCCGTAATTGGGTAAAACATGATTTGACACCATGAAAGTGTAAGAATTATTGGGTAAAGGAAATTTACCCAATTTATGTGTACCAAAAATGACACAAGTGTTGAGTAAAACCTCTTCACAACCCCGGTTGTGTAAAGTGTTACACATAAGTGGGTCAAAATAGGGAACATGGTCGTTTTGGGGTAAACATTTACCCAACGATTTTTTACATTTTTTTACACTTTGACCCACTATGTTACACATAAGTGGGTCAAAATAGGGAACATGGTCGTTTTGGGGTAAACATTTACCCAACGAGTTTTACACTCTGGAAGTGTAGAAAAGTGCCCGTAATTGGGTAAAACATGATTTGACACCATGAAAGTGTAAGAATTATTGGGTAAAGGAAATTTACCCAATTTATGTGTACCAAAAATGACACAAGTGTTGAGTAAAACCTCTTCACAACCCCGGTTGTGTAAAGTGTTACACATAAGTGGGTCAAAATAGGGAACATGGTCGTTTTGGGGTAAACATTTACCCAACGATATTGTAGTTTTAAACTTTGTTGGGTAAAATATCGGTGTAGAAAGCCGCGTTACCGATCGATGTAACTATTGTCCAAGGTAAAGTAAACTATGCGTGTAGTGTTGCGGGAGCACATTAATATTATCAAGGCGATTTTTCAACGGTTTGCCGGCAACCTGACCTTCACACATCGGTCTCCCTTAAGATAATATAGCTTTATAATTGACTAGTTTCATTATATTTATACTTTTTTCATGCCAATCTCAACATTTACCAACTAATTTCAGCAATTTCTTTCTATCTTGTCATATTTAGTCATATAAAATAGTTTATATTAACACAAAACACTTCCACATATCAACTACTTCGTTAGCACAGTGGGTACGGCGTCAGTCTTCGAATGCAAAGATTGTGGGTTCGAGCCCCGTTCCGGTCAAGTTAAGGTAAGTTCTTCTAAAAACCTTTAATTCCGTGGATATTAAAATTGCGAAAGAAGATTAGAATACAAATATGACACCCAAAATGGCTTAAAATATATTCCTGTATTTTTTTAAATTAATTTATCTGTACCAAAATGACACAAGTGTTGGGTAAAACATGTTGTGTAATACACATAATTGGGTCAAAATAGGGAACATGGTCGTTTTGGGGTAAACATTTACCCAACGATTGATGGGTCAAATGTTTACTATGTGTTGTGTAAGACTCTACACAACCACTGTTATGTTCATTTTTACCCAACAAACGACCATGTTCCCTTTTTACCATCCTGAAGTGTAGTATTTTACCCAACATTGCTTAATTTTTTCTACGAGTGTAGGCATACTACAGTCATGCTATGCACAATTCCTGGCGGGAAAAGGTTGATTTTCATTTCACTTTCGGTATAATTTTGAAACCCACCTTACCTTGACCTATAATAAAATGACTTCAGTCGGCATTTCAATATTCTGCTCAAGTGATTTAATTCAATGGTGCCAATATATATTACAACAGTCATGCTATGCACAATTCCTGGCGGGAAAAGGTTGATTTTCATTTTCACTTTCGGTATGGTCTCACCCTAAATCGACCTATGATTTGGGTGGTTAATATTAGTCACCTGAGATAGGAGGACTCTTGACCTGTGTGGTCAATTGGTTACCCAAGATAGGACTCGTGATATGATATAAATGTCTTGCAGTCATTCCCTAGCGATGTGTGTATGTGATTGTGTATAATCTGATTATTATACAAATGGACCCACTTCGGTCCAGAACCCATTCGACGTGATCGCTACCCCATCGTCTTTTCAAGGCATTGGTCTATTGTAGCATCATTATGGCGCGTGGTACTGATTTGCCATGCAATCACTTCGCCAGCGAATTCAATTCAATTCATTTTATATTTTATTGCCAAATTTGTGTTTATATTTGATTGTTTTTGATTATCCCCTATTTAATGTTATAATAATATTTTCATTTTGTAATGTGTACATCATCAGTATACAGTAATGTCCATGTCTCTGACAACATGTATCCGAATTTGTTCGTTTAAATGATGGCCAAATATATTTGCGAGCTCTGCTCTGGTTTTTGGTCAGCCCACCAATGTATTTACTTAAAAGTATTGTACATGTATTGTTGGTAAATAAAACTGAAACTGAAACTGAAACTGAAACTGAAACTGAAACTTATATGCGAATAAACTATTCAGAATTCAAATAAAAAGCTAGATATTATATTTGGCTAACAAACACATACATCTTTCAGTCAAGTAATACAAATCTTGCAGTTATATACCCAAGTTGTTTTAAAATTTGAATAGTATTACAATTATGTATATCAAGCTTGGCTGTACAAATTAGGCATTGTTCGATTACAAAGTTTCAAAATCATATTCTTAATATTTAAGCAGAAAAATAATCTGTCTCAGCTATAGCTTAATAGTATGTTTAGTCAAAATGTATGTTTTGGTAACAAATAAAATTCCAAAGTATTTCAGAATCTGTTTGTGAAACCCACCTTTTACTTTGCCCTGTAAATAAATAAAGTAAATTTTCGGCATTCCAATATTCTGCTCAAGTGACTTATTATGCTTATCATGGTGCCGTATACTATTGTACGTTGTAGTGGTCGGTAAAGAACCGGCCATGCGTGTACTAATACTAGGCCTATATAGGCTGAATTGGTGTAATGAACAAACCTATTAGTCATGGGTTTTGTACTGCCACTTTGTAGTTATCAGTCCGTCTATGAAACAAAATTGCGAAACCTATTCCATTTGCCTAATGGAAAGAGCCATTTTATTGAAAATGGCATATCACCTCACCACAATATCTAATCTGACCAAATCAAAATTCCTGTGGAGGACTAAGCATTCATCTTATTCTTACCTATACGCGTGTAAGAGAAAGAAAGAAAAAAGAAAAGAGAATGGAAGAAAGAAGTGAGGAGGGTAGAAAGAAAGACAAATAATAAATCATGACACCATCATGAGCTCCCGCGCGCAATGCGAGCATTCATGTGTATTATAGTCTGTCGCTACCCATACTACTACACTGAAAACTTTAACTAGTCAGACACAGGCTGGACTAACTTTAAACTAGCCGAGCAGGTTAGACAAGCCTGCTGGACTAGCTTAAACTAGTCAAGCAGGTTAGTCAAGCCTGCTGGATAGGTTATGACCAACTTGACTAGCTTTAGGTTAGTCCGGCTCAGCCTGACTAGCTTGATTTGTTCTGCTGGACTAGTCTGTGGCTGGACTAGCTTATTAGACAAACTGACTTGACTAGCTTTAGGTTAGTCAAGCTGGCTGGACTAGATTTAGGTTTGTCAAGGCACTGAGATAAAACTTCAATGGCGGCATGCAGGTATGACGTACTTCATCGCCGGTCCGGTTTTGCTAGCCAATCCAGTTGTAATTTGCCGTAGTTATTTCATTGTGTGGCCATATTGTGTACATCATAGTGTTTGGCAACATCTGTAGACTATTTTATGCTACATTTTGTGTTTGGAATAACGACTCGGAGTAGGAAAAAAAACCTAACTGTAAAAAACCGACGGTAGCGCGGGCATCTCGAACGCTAACATGGTCAATACGAGAGCTATTGAACAGACAGCAGAGCAATCACCACGGGCGACACCAAGTACTGCTACGCAACGTGAACAATTTAAGTCAGGCGGGATCTACTAAAGTGCTCAACAAAAGCAAGTCGTTCACTTTGTTTAGGCCATTTAAAGTAATTTTCAATTATTTTTTTACCAAACAGGATAGATAGACATTTGATTGAAACTTCTCGGCACATTTTGATACCAAACATAACACCTAACAACAAAGACAAACCATGATTAGCACCATTTATAGAAAATTAGTCACTTTTCAAAAGTCACATTTTCAATACACTACGCGGAAGAAAACACCAATTGTTAACTAACAAGCACATATGCCGTATCAGTCCCGTGTTGATCGCTGCGCATTTCCCATCAATGGGCGGGCTAATTCAAATTCAAAGTGTCATGCATGGGTGAGGGATATGAATGTAAAGGGATTTTTATGGAATGGAGAAACGGCTGCACTGTGTGATCGATTGCCCGCCGGTCAATCCTGGTTATAGCAATGTCACACACGGAGTGAACCTCACACACACACACACACATTTTCCTCGCGTAGTGTATTGAAAATGTGACTTTGTCTTTATTGCTATGTGTTATGTTTGGTATCAGAATGTGCCTAAAAGATTCATCCAAATGTCTATCTTGCCTGTTTGGTAAAAACATAATCGAAAGTTACTTTAAATGACCTAAACAAAGTATTCGACTTTCTTTTGTTGAGCACATTATATGGTTTGAGCTGGACTAACCTTACGTTAGTCGAGCCAAGCCGGACTAACCTTACGGTTAGTCAAGCCAGAATGGACACCATCTGGACTAACTTAAAGCTAGTCGAGCGACTAGCCTAAACTAGTCCAGCTAAGGACGGACTAACACCATGCTAGTCGAGCTTAAAGCTAGTCCAGCAGTGCTGGACTAGGCTAAAGCTAGTCAAAATGGACACCATCTGGACTAGCTTTAAGTTAGTCAGGCGACCTGTTTAGGATTTCAGTGTATTACACTACATTAGCAACAAAAAGTATTAGGACACTTGGTTATTGTGTCCCATATATTAAATTTGGAGTGTAATATTTCATTACGAGTTGAACAAATGTGTTGCTGAATCCCTTCTTATTCATAAATTCATCTGCTATTCAATTCCATAGAAAACATGTACCTTCTTCAAATCCCCATACAAATTTCCCATTAGTGGAAATAGCTCATGAATAATTAATCAACCTCATTATAGCCATGTACTCTTATGGTGGGTAGTCTGACAATTTGACTTCCTTTATAAGGTAAGATATTTGGGATGTTAATTGAGTTTAATTGACACCTTTACTTTCATATTTAAAATGGAAACCATCCAAATTCTCTGTGCTTTCTCATAACACCCACCACATGACCTGGGCACACTTGACAGTTCTTTTCATTTCATCATAACTTAGAATTTTTGTCAAGACAATTTGACTCTAAATTAACGAAATATATCAATGCGAAAAACTTTAATCACTGAAATATTGTTATACTAGCGGGTACCCTCGCTACGGGCGGGTCCTCGCTAGCTGATGTATTAGCATAAGATTATAGACATGAATTCAAAATTGTAGATAGCTGATTTTTATCATTTGAAATAGACTTTGTTCATAGAAATCTAGGTGTTGTGCTATCTTTGAATCTCGAACCAAATTTCAATACCCCATTTTGGGGAAACAATGTTGTAGTTACCCCATGCCATACACCTCAAAATGTCGGAGCTACCCCAGACACCCCATATACCCGTATCGAGAGTATTAAGAATAAGGGAAGCGCGGATGTGCCCTGTAGCATGATTGCATAATCATGATATCACCTATATGATTATATATGTTGTTTATTGTTATAATATGGATCGCATGATGTGAGCATGCGCAGTGTGATAACTTGGAGAGTTACAACATGTCAGAGCTAGTAAAACAATGCGTCCCAGAGTCTGTTATTATTAGGGCTAAAATACGATAATAGCATCCACCAACATGGTTGTCAGATGTGGGATACTGACAATGAACTACTCCCGCCTAAAGCTGTACGAGTCCTGTCGCCGTGGACGTCGTCTTTGACATGAAAACAATGAAGAAATCATCTGTCACCCGGGCGTTAAATATAAGCTTTTATAAATGAAAATGAACTTCGTCAAAGTTTTCGTGAGTTGCAGATTAGCATGACGTCATGATGACGAGCTGATGGATCTAATTGCCTACGGCTGCAAATAGCGAAATGACTGAGAGTTTGTTGTGAAATAAAACATCGGCGTATGAAATCATAAACTGTAAGATTCTATGAAATCCTAGACTGTATGATTGAAATCACATCATCCGAGAATGGACACTATAATAGTTAGTCCTTCAAGCGTGGACAACAGCTTTTTAACTGTGATGTTATCAAATTTACCACAGGAATACTATGTTTGCTGAGCCTTGAAATTGCAAAACTGCAAGCAATGGAGCAAGTGACAGTACAGTGAAATAAAAACGTGTGGCAGTACACGTTACCTGTTTTGTTGATAAAGAAAAATAAAGATGAGACTATTGAAAATATTATGATTCAATCGTCAGTGAGAGAAATCCCGGGTTGAACTATATAGTTAGACATCAAGATGCCTTCAATAGATGAGATGCATATTATTAATCAGCCATCAAGATGCCTTCAACGGATGAGATGCACGTTAGCCATCAAGATGCCTTCAATGGATGAGATGCACGTCAGTCATCAAGATGCCTTCAATGGATGAGATGCATGTATTAGCCAGACATCAAGATGCCTTCGCGGATGAGATGCAGAGCTCTTTGGTCAACAGTTATACTCTCTTGAAAATGTCAACAAAAGCCCGCAAAGTTGCAGAACTTCAGTGTGAAATGGATCTGCCGGGGACTTTACTGGTCATTGCTGTCTGAATGCTGAGTGTTTTGATACTAAAGGATGGATGGACAATAAAATAAAAATGTGTTGCAAAATCACACAGGCCCTAGTAAAACATAGGCCCTGAGGAACATTAGTGAATATTAATGTTGATTTAAAATAACCAAGTAAGTTGCTGTGCCAAAGAGTGGATTATCTTCTGGTGATTTTCATAAAGACTGTAACAGTGTAACTGGACATTTATTTGCAAAGGTCGAGAAGAAACCTAAACTTTACAGATGAAATGACTTATAAAGGAGATACACAGTGTACAAACCAATGGCAATATAATAAGCCATGTGATAAATGATAAAATGTTTATGGACAATGAATGAACAGTTGGATCATAACGAATGCTTGGTAAAATCACTAATCTATAAATAAAAAAATGAAAGGAAGGGTGATGATTGGAAGTTAACCTTTTATACATAACTTTCATGTGTTTCAATGGCTACCAAAATGTTACCTTCAATAGTCCAGTCATTAACAAAAAACACTTGTTTTATAAAGAAGGAAAGATGTAGCATGATTGCATAATCATGATATCACCTATATGATTATATATGTTGTTATAATATGGATCGCATGATGTGAGCATGCGCAGTGTGATAACTTGGAGAGTTACAACATGTCATAGCTAGTAAAACAATGCGTCCCAGAGTGTGTTATTATTAGGGCTAAAATACCATAATAGCATCCACCAACATGCCCGCTTGAAGATAGTGTGCAGTTTAATAATCATCAAAGCGTATAGGCTATTGTGATAGCATGCAAGAGTTTTGTCCTTGATACTCCAGCTGCCCTTAATACCAATATTAGTGTCACGGTGCCCGTAATAATCCAGGGATACGCTAAATATTATTATAGGTAAACCAAATGTGACATGAAATAACCACTAACATTACCCAGGTAGGTGTCTTTGATCAGACCCCATACATCCTTAAAATCCAGTTATCACACATGTCCTGAATGATTCCGCCCTGTACTCCAATGCTCCAGGTACCCCATGTGCCCTATAATAATCAAGACAGGTGTACACTCTTAGAAGGTCAGGATCAAATACATGAGTAGATTTCCGGCTCACTTTGTTTTGATCCTTTAAGGATCATTTTCGGATCGTTTTGATCCGTTTTCGGATCGTTTTGATCCGTTTCCAGATAGATATCAACAAACGGATCAAATTCACCTTGATCAACTTTGATCTGATTTCCGGATCAATTCGATGAAACAGTTCATTGGTCAATGAGTGACTGACGTCACTCTTTCGCAAACCGATAGACGACAAGTAGACGATCTTTTGAATTCGGTCGCCACAGTTGAAACAAGGGTGAAATACCGCGGTAAGTTATCCAGTCTAATCTGTAAAATGTTACATGATTTTGTCGGTAAAGTAGTTTTATTTTTTATGTTTGAACATGCTCTATTCTTGTGAACAAATTTCTTGTACCTGACCAGTGCCATCAGTACGATTTTCGGTCAAAATGCTCCTCACAAAATGTCACGATCACTGCGATGTACTAGGCCTACACGATGTAGTAAGCTTACTGCACTCGATATATAGTCTGCAGTGTGCACCCGGGGGTGGGGGCACTCAATCAATATTAGGTTTCACACCAGGCTCCATCAAAAATACCCCCCTTTTTTTGGCCCGGTGTCACCGAAAGACCCTTGCATGCATGCTTGTTTTTACAATCTGTCACCCGATGACCCCCTATGTTTTCACTTTTTCTTTGATTCAGTTTGATCCTGGAGTAGGATCATAAGCTACAGGTACATCCGAAGGATCATTATTTTGATCCGTTTCAGTATCATTTGACAGAAATATTTGATCCCATTTCGGATCAAACTTTTTGATCCTGCTTGTCGGATCACTTTGATCCGGAAAGGGTAAGCTCATATTATGTGATACCGCTTCTGGATCAAAATTGATCCTTTTCGTCTCATATTTGATCCTGACCTTCTAAGAGTGTACCCATGTGTTCATACTATAATTATAGGCCTAGGATTTGAGTTTTATAGTGGGGTATTAGTTAGTGAGGCGGCGATGGGTAGTGGTGAGTGGGGGGGGGGGGGGGGGGGGGGGATGTGACCCCTAGATTTCACGAACATTTGTCAAGTCTCCCATAGATCACGTGTATTAAGTATGTCCGCGACGCCATTGGTTTTATTTAGTGGGATATCTTAAGTTTTATAGCCTGGGTCTTTTATAATTGGCGGGAGGCTAGGTCTAACCATGATCACTTTGTACCCAGTTCAGCAAGCCATCCTACCCCATAACAAACTATTCTTTCCGCCACTAACGCGTGTGCACCATACGGTTTACGCCAAGTTTTATAGCCTGGGTCTTTTATAGTTGGCGGGAGGCTATGTCTCGCCATGATCACTTTGTACCCAGTTCAGCGAGCCATCCTACCCCATAACAATCTAGGCTTTGCGCCACTAACGCGTGTGCACCACACTCTCAGCAAAAATGGTTCGGAAAGGGTTCTTTGAGTAAGCTCGGGGTTCGATGTAGAACCTTCTGCACTCAAGGAACCTTTAATGGTTCTAAGAAGGATACAAATGGTTCCAAACCCAGAATGAAAGGTTCTTCCTGAGTCAATGGTTCCTCATATAACCCTAAAATACGAGAAAAAAAGGTTCCATGAAAATCTGTGAGAGTTCTTTATAATGACTTGCACTTCAAAACTATTTGACACACGGGTCTCAGCCAACATCGATCGTGGGCCCACATTGGGCCCTCATGGGACCCTTAATATTTTGTCCACTTTGATTATCACCATAGAAAGTATTTCGTAAGGATTTATATATCTATTTTATTAACATGATTAATTCAAGACGTCACTCACTTAGTGATTGTTCACAAACCAGATACATGCATTATATTAATGAAGTAAATTAGAAAAGTATGCAAACAGCAACATAAAATGGTGCTTGAAACAATCGATTTATAAGTACATTGAAGAATCCTAAGGGTTCTATAATAACAAAACTGAAGAACTTTTTTGGTTCTTTAAAGAGCCTTTCAAGAGGGTTCTTTAACCCTGAAGAACCCTCAGGGTTCCATATAGAGGACAAAACTGAAGAACCTTTTTTTGTTCTTTAAATAACCTTTCAAGAGGGTTCTTCAATGAAATGGTTCTTAGGAAGAACCCATGAGGGTCCCATATGGAGGACAACGTAAGGAACCATTTATGGTTCTAAGTTGAACCTTTTTTGCTGAGTGTGCATACGGTTTGCGTCATTACGCGTGTTCCGGTAATCGCCCGATTTCGCGTGCGCCGGCAATCCGCGGCCTGATTACTCGTGCGCCGGGAATCGACTGATTACGCGTGTGCCGGCGATCGCCCGATTACGCGTGCGCCGGCGAGGGCTACGAAATCCGCGGAACGCGGGAACGGCGTTCCAGAAAGAAATCGAGGGTTGCAGAAAATCACAAGAAAACAAAACACACTATGCGGAGAGAAAATAACGCGCGCAAAAACCCAAAGATTTTGTTCTTTTGCCCATAGATTTTTGTTACCCCCTTCCCCTTCTCCTTCTCTGTAGTGCGATTCAACACTCCTAGTATAGTGGAGTAAACGAATCAAGATGTGTGTGTGCGCGCTGTATAATGTTGTTGATGCTTACTTGAAGTGTTTTATGACATGGTTTTTGAATGAAGTTGCGAGTTCAATGTTTACAACGTTATCCGGTAGATTGTTCCAGTCTGTTCCAGTCCTTAAAACAATGAATATTTGTAGCTGTCACGAGATGTTTGAATTTCAATAAAGGATTTGCTGTGGTTTCTTCTAGTGGGCGCGTGATCGGGTGCAGTAGTGTTTGGACCGGGATTGAGAGTTGACCATAATAAGCCTTCTGGAAGATGGAGAGGCGATTTACTTTCCGCCTTGTTGCAAGGTCACTCCAGTTTTAACCCTTCAGCATATCTGTCACACTATTAAAACGGTCGTAGTCATGTTTGACAAATCTTGCAGCTCTCTCTCCTCTGCACCGCTTCTATTTTATAGATTTGCTCCTGTGTGTATGGGTCCCAAGCCGAAGTCGAGCTGTATTCTAGAGTTGGGCGGACCAGTGACTGATATGCTAGGTTTTTGATGTCAGTTGTACACGAGTGTAAGTTCCTTTTGATGAAACTCAGTGATCTGTTTCCCTTTGCAGCTAATTTGTTTATGTGGTTATTCCATTTAAGATTATTTGATATTTCAACCCCCAGGTATGCATGCGATTTAGTCTCCTGTAGTGGGTTGTCGTCGAGAGTGTATACATGGTTGTTGGAATTGGGAGAATATGAGACTTTGAGTGTGAAACATTTGTCAATTAAATTTCATTTGCCACTTCTTTTCCCACTTTGCTAGATTGTCAAAGTCTTTTTGTAGTAGGGTTGCGTCATTGTCGTTCTGTATGGTCCTGTAGATGACACAGTTATCAGCAAAACGTCTAACAATGGAGGTCATGTTGTCAGGCAGGTCGTTTATGTAAACTAAAATGAGAAGTGGACCAAGTACTGTGCCCTGCGGAACGCCTGATTGAACACGTACCCAGTCCGAGCCCCCAATGACGACCCTCTGCTTTCTTCGCGTGAGGAAGTCAGTGATTCATGAGGCAGTCGGTCCTTGGATACCGTAGTGGGTGATCTTCAGCATCAGTCTTTTGTGTTGCACCACATCAAAAGCCTTGGTGAAGTCCATGATGACAACGTAAGTCTGTAGTCGTTTGTCTAGCGCAATGTTTAGGTCATTTATCGTTATGATGAGTTGGAACTCGCACGATCGATTGCGGCGAAAGCCATGTTGTTGGTCAGTCAAGAGGTTATGGCGGTCAAGATGTCGCATGAATCGCATGATAATTGAAATAACTGTAATTGGACTCAAATAATCTCACATTCTTCATCGAGGTCAGCACGGTGAGAAACAAGAAGGCAGTTTATAATGGCTATGAAGATGCCACCGTGACTAAAGCCATTTGCGCTGATGACTGGTCTATTTTTTCTGATCACTGTATAGTCAGGCGGGAAAATCTCACTGTTGCTTACACTTTCAGAAAGCCAAGATTCAGTGCCAATAAGAATATCAGGGTTATGATTTTCGAGAAAAAGGGCAAGTTCGACCACTTTATTACTGATGCTTTGGAAATTGATCACCATAACTTTTGTTTGTCTAGGTTTCCTATATTTATTTTTGTTTGGTCTGTTTGACCTACTCAACCATAGCACTTATTTGCTGTGTGTTGAGATTTTATTAAACAAAATGACTATACAAAGAAATATACCGAACTTGATTAATTTTGTGTGTAATATGTTGTTATCGGATTTTTGTCTAGTGAACTAAAGCAGTATACAGATTGCTCATCTCATGTAGCATTCATTCATTTGAGAAGTTAAGTGATGTCTAAATCTACTTGGATGCATACAATTATTAGGTAATTGAGTTTTTCACATTTTTGTGTGCCTAAATAAGTCTGAATATCGAACAATTCCTTATTTTTTGGTTTCTACTTGAATCTACAACATGTTACAATATTTCCACCATTTGAGAAGCTGTCGACATGTCGCATCATATTCAAATAATGAAAATCTTATTTCATATATCCATGTAGACAAGTAGCGAAAATGAACATTTTGTGAAATCTGTAACGATAATGGCATTACAGGTCTTCTACAAACCCTACCAAGAAAAGTCAGTAGCCAAAATGAAAGTGAAATTCAATTGCGGCAGTATGCCTTTATTATACAAGCTACGCATGATAGACGATTAAATTACACAGACAACAGAATATCGACAATACCTATAGGCTATTTATAATTCTGGCGCGATAAAAAGATACAGATTGTATAATTATACAGGTTGAAAACTGTATCTGGTCATCATTAGTTTTGAAGTTCGTCCTGAACCATTGCGCATAAGTAGGATCCGGGTCCAACTATATCGTAAGTCTGCTACGAAGTGTGGGTAAGCCTACATATTCAACAGGACGATATCATTTGAAGTCAACGTAAGTCTTGTGATTTTACCAATTTATTTATTTATTTATGGTTGGTGTGGGCATGAAACTGCCAGTTATGTATAAATCATTATGATTTTTTAACTGCTTGTAGTTATTAGTATATTCCTTTATTTATTAGTATATTACTTTATTTATTATGATTTTAATAGTGGAATAGGGCGAAATTCGTTTCAAAATAATTTCGCCTTAACGTCATTTTAAACGACCTAACGAACGGAATAAATCGCATTATATTCTTCGCCCTAACGTATGTATTAACAAAGTTATTTATTTACTAGTATATTTATTTATCCAATTATTGTTTTAACCGTAACACAAGACACAGTAGTCTATAAGGTTACTTCATTTAAGCCTATAATGTTGCAAGTGAGAATGGCCATGGATTCAGACTTCTTTCTCGTGTCTTACAAGGATTACATGAAAATTGTTCACTAGTACAAATTAGTATTGTACGATTTTGTGCGCTCCAATTTTTTTAGAACTGTAAAAACTGTACCTCAATCCAGACCTCATTCATGGCATCAAAACTGGGCAAGGTTTTTTTGCACGACGAGAATAATATTTTCTCGACGAAATATATACTTTCACGACGAGAAAAATATTTTCACGACGAGAATAATATTTTCACGACGAGAATAATAACACGGCTGTCGCCGTGTCGCGAGATTCCATGTGTCGCATTTGGACTATTTTTCAATCGTATCGCAAATTAGCTAAATGTCGCATTTTCAGGGAATCGGCCCTATAGGGCTACATAAATCAAGAAAATATCAGTATATGCTCAACTTCTTTCTTGCATTGATAAAAAACAAAATTTTAATTGGAAATGAAGAGGTGGATTTTTGATGTCAAAATTCGCACCAAATGAGTTAGAAAATTGAAGAAAAAAAATCCACTTGCGAGGCATATCCCCCTCGAACTCCCTTCGCTTTAGCGGATCGCTTTGGTTACACTTTTAAAAATATTCAAACAATGCCCCCCCACCCCCCTTCCCTAACAAATTTCTGGATCCGCCCCTGACACACACCTTTTGACTTTTTAGGAGTAGTGATCAGAGACCCCACTACCAGTCAGCTGTAGAACGGGGCCCCGTCTCAATTGAGGGCGATCTATTTAGTGACGTACTGCCGTCATATTTTACACGGCGATTCATCAAGTGACGGAAGTCCGTCGTCCGCCGGAATACGAACAAAAAACACTTTTCAATAGAGGGCAGGCTTGAGAACGGGACTCCGTTTCCAAGGGAACGGCCTGACGGCACAGTCATTTTCAAAATTCTTAAAAAGCCGATTTTGCTGATTTTAAACAAAGAAATCACTCTCTTATCACAGAGAAAACCGTTACAAAGGCATCACTTCTGAATACTATAGGGTTTGTATTTAATGTAAAAATTATCACACTTATTCTAGAAATTCTATAAAATGGTGTAATCTCCTCTAGAAAATGGTGGTGTCATCGCAGCAAACCGGTCAAAAAAGACATACTTTTAGCTTGTGTCATGTGATGTTGGGGTCAAAGGTTAAATTAGATCACCGAACTGAGTGTCGCAAGGAGTTCTGGTACCTTATGCTGCCCTCAACTCGATGGATAGTTACTTTTTATGCAGATAATTGGGGGTAAAAGGTGAACATTCAATCATTGCGCAAATTGACGGGTGTGCGTTACCTTGGCTACGTACACCCGTCGTTTTAGAGCGCCCTCAATTGAAACGGGGCCCCGTTCTACAGCTGACTGACTACGGTATTAAGCACATATGCGCAAATCCCGGAATTTACCCCCCCACAACATTTTACCAGGGGGATGGCCTATGTAATCACCCCCCCCCCCCCCCCCGCCCCCGATATAAGGCATATATTTATAATTATTGTGACCTATTTTAATTCAAAGTTTGAAAATGTGTTATATGGATGAGGCTTTTTGCCAAAATTGTCCATCGTTTGGCGCATCAAAAATTGTCAACGAAACAAAAGTAAAAATGTGTCCCAAAATCGGTGCGATTGGTGTTTAATGGGCCAAAGGAGAAAAAGAAAACCCATCTTATTTACTAATTCGCACGCTCAACCGTAAATAAATTATTTTCTAATTCGCCTTCATTTGGCGCCACGGCTGAAACATAAACATGTATTCATCACCAAACCATGGGGAACACCGGACTCCGCTGAAGAACGACGACGGAAGCACACTATGCTTTCCCTCTGGAAAGCATACTCATTTCTATATAAATAACAATTGTAATAATAATAATAATTGGCAACATACCCACACAGGATCCGAACCTACAAACTCAGTTGTGCACCACTTCTTATCTATTTTTGATCCACACTGCTTCTCTTCTTGTTGTCTCTCTACATTTCCAATATAGCTAATGTTCCATTTGTGTTGTATATGGCTGAAAAACACTCAAAACACACAAAAAGAAGGTGTTAACACTCGTTGGATTTGAAACGAGACACTATTCAGTAAAAAGTAAAATATAATTGATTCCGTCAATAACAACGAAAATTCAAACCGTCCGCGTCGTTCGAGCGAAAACGGTCAAGTAATTACCATCACATTATCATACCCATAATTCCTTTCTTCTAATTTCCCGCCACCACTCACATCTGACCACCAATCCCATAATCCCCTCTACATCCCCTTCTTACCACCGCAAATGCGGCTACAATAGAAAATGGCATTAGATACAGCATCCAAAACAGCCCAAACGTTGTCTATAATGAAAAACACCATCAAAAGGGAAATGTTGAGGGAAAATATATTATATCTATATGCAGCAATGGAAATACCCACATGACTTTCCACCCGGGGTAGAGCGACCCGGGGTAGACCAACCCTAAGTCGACCAACCCTGGGTGGACTAGGGTTAGGATTAGGGTTAGGATTAGGGTTAGGGTTAGGGTTAGGGTTAGGGTTAGGGTTAGGGTTAGGGTTAGGGTTAGTCCCTGGGTGGACAGTCCCGGGGCTGGACAGTCCAGGGGTTGTTTTAGAATGATCCGTCCTTGTTTTTACCTCCCCGCCGCCAACCCCCTGAGTTTTATAATTTAGAATGAATATAGTTTCCAAGGTGTTTTTTAAACAGTATTATGGTTTATTCCGTGAGGGCGCTATTGTAGTCCACCCAGGGTTGGTCGACTTAGGGTTGATCAACCCCGGGTCGGTCTACCCCGGATGGAAAGTCATGTGGGTATTTCCATCGCTGCATATATATTATATACATATAAAAATTCAGAGGTATAGACCTTCCGGAATATTATTGTTACTCTGAGTTTCATGGACAATCCCATACGGTCATTTTGTCCAATCATCAGGCGAAAAGATGTCTCTCTGATCGCAGACTTTTGACACACCGTTTATTTTTTCGTTTACAAAATTTACCGGGGGGCACGGGCCCGCCCCCCCCCCCCACCATGAATCCGCAATTGGCCATGATGTCAAAGGGTGTCGATAAGCATGAGCAAAATGTTCATGATGTCATTGCGCAGCCAATTTATGTTGCCCTTTTTTTGATGACTTCGGCCAAGCTTGCCCGATCTATGATCGAACGTTCATCGAATCTTAATAAATTCGTTGGTTTTTTCCTGTCGTTGAGGGCGTAAATATGTGGTTATTCGTAGCTCGTCACCTGTCACGGAATTATTATAGCTGTCGCTCCGTGATAGGCGACGAGTTGTGCATTGCGTGATAGGCGACGAACTATGTGTTGTGTGATAGGCGACGACCTGTGCATTGAGTGATAGGCGACGAGCTGTGCGTTGCGTGATAGGCGACGAACTGTGCGTTGCGTGGTCGGCGACGAGGTGATGGGATTGCGACGTTGATTCGCACCATTACTATATTGAGAATCTGCAATTACATTCTATTTTAGCCCCGTCAACAAATAAATTGGCTTACGCAAAACGTTTAACACTCGTTAACGGGTATTGAGGGGAAAAGATTATATCCTTTGTGAATTGAATTTGAAAAAGTAATAAACGCAGTATTAGCATTTGATTGCTGGTACATGGTGTGATGCTTAAGCTTATTACCTTGGCGTTTTTAAGCTTTTAATCTGTCTTAGTATAATTCCCTTGTTGTTTTTAATTACCGTCTACAAATATAATCATATTGTATTCTTTCTATTGATTCTCGACTACCTGTATAAAACACCCGGTAAACTAAAAGACTCCCAGTGTATATAGAATATTATACAAATACTACATGGTTAGAGGGGAAATAGTGCAATCGGGTTCGGGGTGGTAGGCCTGTAGCCAGTACCGAGGGAAAATAGTGTGCCCTATTGCCCCGATCATACCATGTAGTATTTGCTTTATTACACCTCACTGTGACTCTGGGCATGAGGTTGTAGGGAAGTAGCCAAAACTACCACACGGGAAATAGCTCAATTTCTTCAATAGCTCAATTTATTATCACTGTGGCCAGCTCAATTGACCAATGAAATTGCAGTATTTATGCCTATTATATCATGAATATTTATGAGGTGTAATAAAAATTACTATATCCTTGCTGGTAACGGTGGCCGTGGATTGGTTTGACTATGGACCATCTCTCTATTTTCTATGGTTTTACATGAATATCAACGGTATATGACTACTACTACTTCTACTACTACTAGCATGCTAGAAGTAGGGAAATAAACATTTCGGCGAAAACTGTTGCGGTACGTCGCACTTTTTAATATATTATATTGCCAACAAAGAAAATAACAATTGCATATGAAGTGTATTTTATCAAATTCATTAGCTCATTGAAGTTATTGTTAATTCTCAGGTGCGGTTCGTCATGGAATGGTTCCTCTCAGTGTACGTGGTGCCTGCGATACTCGTAGCTCTAACCGTGTATTATTTTAGACGTCGACGCCGCAACAAGCCGATACTATCCGATAGATATGACTACATTGTGATAGGTGCCGGAAGTGCTGGTTGCGTTTTAGCGGCAAGATTGTCCGAGGACAAAGAAAAGATGGTCTTACTCCTAGAGGCAGGGCCATCTGAAAATGCCAACTGGAAAATCAATATCCCGGCTGCCTTCGTAGATTTAAGAACCTCGAACGTGGACTGGAATTTTACGGTATTGAAACCGATATTTTGTTCAATGAACTTTAATTATCGGCGTTGTTTGTAATTGGTCCTTACTGGCATACATATGGGGTTATTTATATTTTGTATCACCATGATCATTGTGATCACGGAAACTACGCAGCCCTCTAATGCATTGCTTTCGTTTCGCGATTGGTGACGAGCTGTTAATTAATTATTCCCATGTTTATGCCATCAACGGCAACTAATGGCAGGAAACGACTTATTACAAATGACGTCCGTGCAGTTTGTGTGCTCCGGCAAGAAATAGGTTTGCTCATCTCAACAAAAGTTTTCCTAAATTTGAATTACCTTTTCAAAGAATATTTAGTCACAGACCTGCCATAAATACTCGATAATTCATTGAAACCTTGTACTGTATAATAGTTGTATAAACGATCGGCATATTTGATCTGGTAGTATTTGAGCTAAATTTGTATTGGAATGCAAACAAGAGCCAGTCTTACTGAATAGCAATTATTAGTCTAGGGGGAGATCGATGAGTGAAGGAGAACGGATGGGACCACTCGTCACTATATGATTTGACATAAGTTTCTGGGTTCTACCTCCATGTAAGCCATCACGAATTATATAGGGAGTAAATAGGGAGCCATAGTAATATGCAGAATGAATATTGGATCAGGTAAATGTAGGATAATAATAAACTGACTTGTTTCCATGTTTTATACAGGTGGACTTTCCGCTCCAAAACATTTCTATACCGGCGACGCAATACATTTTGTGCGAACAGACAACTTGTGACAAAAGGGGGCATATTAATTTATATTTAGCTATGCCGGCCACGCAAAATATTTTGCCTGCTATGCCGGCGACACAATACATTTTGTGCGAACTAGGCATGTGACAGAAAGGGGGATATTATTAGTAGTGGCAGAAGGGGCATATTAATTCATTTTTGGCTATGCCGGACAAGCAAAATATTGTGATAGGAAGGGGGGATTTAACTTCAATATTGCTATACCGGCGATGCAATACATTTTGTACGAACTAGGCTTGTGACAGAAAGGGGGCATGTTAGTAGTAGTGGTAGAAGGGGGGGGGGGGGCATATTAATTCTTTTTTGGCTATGCCGGACAAGCAAAATATTGTGCTAGGAAGGGGGGATTTAACTTCAATATTGCTATGCCGGCGACGCAATACATTTTGTGCGGACCGATAACTTGTGACAGGAAGGTGGCATATATTAGTTCATTTTGGATATGCTGGCCACGCATTCACTTTTTATTTTAACCTGGGCACGCATTCACTTTTTATTTTAAACTGTGCTTACAAATTGTGACAGGAAGGGGCAAGCACACTATAGTGTTAGGTATTTATTCCATGCCATGCCATTTTAATTTTGTTTCTGTGCCGGGTCCCTCAGACTCTTATTTTTTTTCTCTATGCCAGCTGTGACAAGTACGCTATAGTCTTACACATTTTCATGCCACAGACTCTGTACGGTACTCACCATTTCTTTTCATGCAAGCCATCACGAAATACTTACATGATACTGTGTACTTTTAATATGTTTAAGGGTACTGTTTCATCCCGACTAATGTGTGACACTGTGTCAGGTAGTGTGCCAAATGTAGCCTTTTACATGATATTTTGCCTATTGTTATCTTAATTGTTCATCCTGATTTATGTGTGACACTGTGCCAGGGTTGCCTAAATACTTTATGTACGATATGTCATTGTGCCAGATACAAAATACTTACGTGATATTTGGACTTTTTAATATGTTATCTTAATTGTTCATCCCGACTTATGTGTGACACTGTGCCAGGGCTGCCTAAATACTTTATGTACGCTATGTCAGTGTGCCAGATACAAAATACTTACATGATATGTTTACTTCTAATATGTTATCTAAAATGTTTCATCTCGACTTATGTATGACACTGTGCCAGGGCTGCCTAAATACTTCATGTAGTTATGTCAATGTGCCAGATACAAAATACATGATATTTGGACTTTTAATATGTTATCTTAATTGTTCATCCCGACTTATGTGTGACGCTGTGCCAGGGCTGCCTAAATACTTTATGACCGCTATGTGCCAGATACAAAATATTTAGGCCCCTACACGATATGTTTACTTCTAATATGTTATATAAACTGTTTCATCCCGACTTATGTGTGACACTGTGCCAGGGCTGCCTAAATACTTCATGTGGTTATGTCAGTGTGCCAGATACAAAATACTTACATGATATGTTTACTTCTAATATGTTATTTAAACTGTATCATCCCGACTTATGTATGACACTGTACCAGGGCTGCCTAAATACTTCATGTGGATATTTTGACTTTTAATATGTTATCTTAACTTGTTCATCCTGACTTGTGTGTGACACAGTGCCAGGGCTGCCTAAATACTTTATGTATCTATGTCAGTATGCCAGATACAAAATACTTACATGATATTTTTACTTCTAATATGTTACATATCGTGTTTCATCCTGACATATGTGTGACACTGTGCCAGGGCTGACTCATATACTTCATGTAACTATGTCAGTGTGCCATATACAAAATACATGAAATTTTGACTTCTAATATGTTATCTTTACTGGTTTATCTTGACTTATGTGTGACACTGTGCCAGGGCTGCCTAAATACTTTATGACCGCTATGTTAGTGTGCCAGATACAAAATACTTACATGATATGTTTACTTTTAATATGTTATATAAACTGTTTCATCCTGACTTATGTGTGACACTGTGCCAGGGCTGCCTAAATACTTCATGTAGTTATGTCAGTGTGCCAGATACAAAATACTTACATGAAATGTTTCCTTATAATATGTTATATAAACTGTTTCATCCCAAATTATGTGTGACACTGTGCCAGGGCTGCCTAAATACTTATGTCAATGTGCCATATACAAAATACATGATATTTTGACTTTGTATATGTTTTCTAAACTGTTTCATCCCGACGTATGTGTGACACTGTGCCAGGGCTGCCTAAATACTTCATGTAGTTATGTCAGTGTGCCAGATACAAAATACTTACATGATATGTTTCCTTATAATATGTTATATAAACTGTTTCATCCCAAATTATGTGTGACACTGTGCCAGGGCTGCCTAAATACTTATGTCAATGTGCCATATACAAAATACATGATATTTTGACTTTGTATATGTTTTCTAAACTGTTTCATCCCGACGTATGTGTGACACTGTGCCAGGGCTGCCTAAATACTTCATGTAGTTATGTCAGTGTGCCAGATACAAAATACTTACATGAAATGTTTACTTCTAAAATGTTATTTAAACTGTATCATCCCGAGTTATGTGTGACACTGTGACAGGGCTGCCTAAATACTTCATGTAGTTATGTCAGTGTGCCAGATACAAAATACATGATATTTTGACTTTTAATATGTTATCTTAATTGTTCATCCCGACTTATGTGTGACACTGTGCCAGGGCTGCCTAAATATTTTATGACCGCTATGTTAGTGTGCCAGATAAAAAATACTTGCATGATATGTTTACTTCTATATAAACTGTTTAAGTAAATGTTAACACTAAGTAATGTAAAGATCTACCGTATCATATATGAGTTAGGTTTGCCTGGCACAGTGTCATTTAAGTAAAACTAAAGACAGCCTGCCTGGCACAGTGTCACAGTGCCAGAATGAATAAAGACTTTAAAAGTAAATGTTAACACTAAGTAATGTAAAGATCTACCTTATCATATATGAGTTAGGTTTGCCTGGCACAGTGTCATATAAGTAAAACTAAAGACGGCCTGCCTGGCACAGTGTCACGGTGACAAAATGAATAAGGACTTTAAAAGTAAATGTTAACACTAAGTAATGTAAATACCTACCTTATCATATATGAGTTAGGTTTGCCTGGCACAGTGTCATACAAGTAAAACTAAAGACGGCCTGCCTGGCACAGTGTCACAGTGCCAGAATGAATAAGGACTTTAAAAGTAAATGTTAACACTAAATAATGTAAAGACCTACCTTATCATATATGAGTTAGGTTTGCCTGGCACAGTGTCATATAAGTAAAACTAAAGACAGCCTGCTGCGCCTGGCACAGTGTCACAGTGCCAAAATGAATAAGGACTTTAAAAGTAAATGTTAACACTAAGTAATGTAAAGATTTACCGTATCATATATGAGTTAGGTTTGCCTGGCACAGTGTCATATTTATAAGTAAAACTAAAGATGGCCTGCCTGGCACAGTGTCACAGTGCCAGAATGAATAAGGACTCTAAAAGTAAATGTTAACACTAAGGAATGTAAAAATCTACCTTATCATATATGAGTTAGGTTTGCCTGGCACAGTGTCATATAAGTAAAACTAAAGACGGCCTGCCTGGCACAGTGTCACAGTGCCAGAATGAATAAGGACTTTAAAAGTAAATGTTAACACTAAGTAATGTAAAAATCTACCTTATCATATATGAGTTAGGTTTGCATGGCACAGTGTCATATAAGTAAAACTAAAGACGGCCTGCCTGGCACAGTGTCACAGTGACAGAATGAACGAGGACTTTAAAAATAAATGTTAACACTAAGTAATGTAAAGATCTACCGTATCATATATGAGTTAGGTTTGCCTGGCACAGTGTCATATAAGTAAAACTAAAGACGGCCTGCCTGGCACAGTGTCACGGTGACAAAATGAATAAGGACTTTAAAAGTAAATGTTAACACTAAGTAATGTAAAGATCTACCGTATCATATATGAGTTAGGTTTGCCTGGCACAGTGTCATATAAGTAAAGTCCTCAAATCATTGCTTTGATATGCATGGGTACGTTAAAATTCGAATTTGAGTATAAGAATGAACTTACCTATTGATGAATCTTATTGTGAAAGCTTTAGAAGGCATACCAGAAACACAAAAGCTAAGATAACACATTAAAAGTCAAAATATCATGTATTTTGTATCTGGCACACTGACATAACTACATGAAGTATTTAGGCAGCCCTGGCACAGTGTCACACATAATTCGGGATGAAACAGTTTATATAACATATTAGAAGTAAACATATCATGTAAGTATTTTGTATCTGGCACACTAACAAAGCGGTCATAAAGTATTTAGGCAGCCCTGGCACAGTGTCACACATAAGTCAAGATAAACCAGTAAAGATAACATATTAAAAGTCAAAATATCATGTATTTTGTATATGGCACATTGACATAACTACATGAAGTATTTAGGCAGCCCTGGCACAGTGTCACACATAAGTCGGGATTAAACAGTTTAGAAAACATATTAGAAGTCAAAATTTCATGTATTTTGTATATGGCACACTGACATAGTTACATGAAGTTAGAGTCAGCCCTGGCACAGTGTCACACATAATTCGGGATGAAACAGTTTATATAACATATTAGAAGTAAACATATCATGTAAGTATTTTGTATCTGGCACACTAACATAGCGGTCATAAAGTATTTAGGCAGCCCTGGCACAGTGTCACACATTAGTCGGGATGAAACAGTTTAGAAAACATATTAGAAGTCAAAATATGATGTATTTTGTATCTGGCACACTGACATAACTACGTGAAGTATTTAGGCAGCCCTGGCACAGTGTCACATATAAGTCGGGATGAAACAGTTTAGATAACATATTAGAAGTAACACATATAAGTCGGGATGAAACAGTTTAGATAACATATTAGAAGTAATCATTTCATGTAAGTATTTTGTATCTGGCACATTGACATAGCGGTCATAAAGTACACAGAGAAAACGATGTACAAAATATCGCTGTTCAATTTCGGTTGTACACTTTTTCAAACAACAGATGTGTAAAAGTTATACATCGTTGTTTAAAGAAGACAACATTTTTTTAAACAGGTGTTGTTTACAGTATAAAGAACGCCGTTCACATCAATACAAAGTGATCTTGAACAACGTTGTTTACTTGTGACGTCACAAGTCACGTGTCACAATGATTCGTTTGCGATATGCTTCAAATGAATGGCCGCCGTATTTCATTCGGTAAACAAATTTCGATTTTAAATCATAATTTTAAAGATTTTGCTGACAAGATGGGGAAATACAATCAAGAAAATAATGAAATATGATGACCAAAGAACCGATATAGTTTGATGATAGACGGCGAAGATGGATATTTTTTGCAAAAATATAATTTTAATTTCGCGATTTTGCTCCACAGACAGAAGGCATCCGAATTCGACAGTTCTGCCGTTCTGTCTGTGTACTTCAACACAAGAAATTCAAGTCTTCAAATCGTGCTGGAATTTTAAACAACTACCATTAAACAACCCTGTTTTTTTAACAACCATCATTTAAACAACCCTGCAGTTTTAAACAACCACCATTAAACAACCCTGGTTATTTAAACAGGCCAATTTCATCCATGAGGATTGAACAACTTTCTTTGAACAACCCAAGATGATTGAACAACTTTCTTTGAACAACCCAAGATGATTGAACAACTTTCTTTGAACAACCCATGAGGATTGAACAACTTTTTTTAAACAACCCTTGAAAATTGAACAACAATTTTTAAACAACACCAATTGTGTAAAATCTGATTTTAAACATGTTGTTTAAAAAGTTAAACAACTAGGTGTTTAAAACTTTAAACAACCCCAGATGTTTAATATTTTGAGCAACAAGTTGCTCAGCTCACCCGTTAAACAGCAGTTGTTCAATTTTTTAAACATGTTGTTCACTTTTTTTTTTACTGTGTATTTAGGCATTAACTTACAATATCACGAAATTTCGTGATGGCTTAAATAATGTCATGAAATGAACCAAGCAGACCATCACGAAACTTCGTGATGGCTTACATAGAGGTAACACCAGTTTCTGATCCTATTATTACAGATAGAACCACAGGAACATGCTTGCAAAGCCTGGATGCCTGACAAACTAAAATGGCCCCGAGGGAAAGTAAGTATTTGAAAAAATAACTCAAATAATTACAAGCGTCAACATAGTTTCTTTCTTCCTGGACGTCCTTGTAAATCTTGCATGGTCCACATAGCTCCACATGTACATTATTCACATCGTCTGCTTCAATTACTGGAGAAAATGTGCGTGAAATGGGACATTAAAAATGGATTCGGTCTAATAGTAGACTACTCCAAAGAGTCATAGACCATTGATTTTTCGGTGTGTTTGCGATCCCATCCCACCCAATGTCATTAGATAGTATGCACATGTTCATAAGAAAGCTATTTATTAATATGTGTTTTGAAATATATATTTATAGTAGGCCTACTACAATGTAGTAATTATAATCTTACCCATACAATTATGGAGGAGTCTAAAGTACGTTTAAATTTTTCTGATGGTTGAAGTTGTTGAACGGTTGATTGGCAGGTGAAATACCATTGTACGTAGTCGGGATTTTTTACTCGATGCTGGGCCGTTTTCGGGAGGCTGCCCTCTTATGACCAGATATGAAACATGTTAATTATTATTATCTACATAATATCTTCACAAGCCGATAGAGCCGTACAACATTTGTTATATGAAAATACAAAGATTTTGGTCCGTGATATTTAAATATAACGACATGACACAAAATGCAAAAAAAGGAGGGAAACAAATAAAGAAAGAAAAAATTGACCCGGCTACAATGCTATGTTGCAGATCATATTAGTAAATCCAATAGGAGGAAACCTCTTAAGTTGATCTTTTTCATAACGTTTGCATAATTCATTTAAACATTTTGAATTTCTTTGATTCTCTGAAATGATTAGAAAATTTTGAAAAAACTTTAAAGAATTATATAAAAATAAAGATGAATTATATTTTAAATTACTTTAACATTTTGGGAAATTGTCCATCATTCTCGAGATAGTTTTAAACATGCCCACCCTACTCGAAACCGGGTTTATTTTTATCGTCTCTAACGTACTATAAAATCCTACTTTATTTTCGGTCAGATTTGATCAAGAATTATGAGTGTGCTGTTAACTTTTTTATACCATTGATGCGTTTTATTTGGCAGTGTTTGGGTGGTTCCAGTTCCATCAATGGGATGGTGTACGCACGTGGCGATTCTTCTGATTATGACAATTGGGAGAAACTAGGAGCAGAAGGATGGGCATGGAAGGATGTGCTACCTTACTTTCTGAAATCAGAAAATAATATCGTGTAAGTCACGTGCAATTATAAATGATCTCGGTCATAAACACGACAATACGCTCATAAAATCGATAGACCATCCAAGATTTACAAGGTGTGTGACAAAATGATGCCGTTTCAATGTGATAAATTACAAGGTTACACGCTGAAACCGGGCGCTGAAATTATTGGATTCCGCAATACGTAGTTACCACTAGTAACGGGCATTAATTATGAGTCATAACACGACAATACGCTCATAAAATCGATAGAACATCCAAGATTTACAAGGTGTGTGACAAAATGATGCCGTTTCAATGTGATAAATTACAAGGTTACACGCTGAAACCGGGCGCTGAAATTATTGGATTCCGCAATATAGTAAGAACAACTCAAGTAGTTACTGTGTAATCGGTTACCACTAGCAAAGAATTCTAATAATGCACAATTGCTCAAAAGAAAAGTCACCGGATCATGTTGACCTTGCACGATTCTTATATACTTTCGGCAGTGTATTAGTGCGTATAAAATCGACGTGAAGAACAATGGGCAATGCATTGCACAATAATGTAGAAGGAGCTCTAATAGTATATTGATATGGTCAATCAAAGGTTTATTATAAACGAGGTATCACAATGTATCCTTTAAATTTTGATTTTGACATAAGCCTAGACTAGATAGGCTACATTTCAATTCTTACAAAATATATTTAGATAAAAATAGACAATAGTTCTTTAATAATATGGCATGTTCACAATATTTATTTGGAAATACAGTTAGGTATGCGGAATATATTGTAGCGAATAAATTTAATAAACACGTGACTAATAGGGTGTCGCCATCTTGTAGCCGCCTATATAATGCCTGGCTAATGGATATCTTTTTCGATGCATTTTTCCACAAATAGCAAAGTGATTTTCTAATAAGCTTACCTTACTAATGATACATATAAAAATCACAAAGAGTGCAGACGTTTACGGTTATTATTTTCCGCCCGGGGACAAATGTCAACACCAAATACCACGCGATATGTAGTGTATGTTGTTACAAACGTCATACCTTGCACACAAAATCACCAAAATGAGTCTTAAATCGCATAATAAACTTTCTGTGATTTCCGTTTCCATCGGCAAATATTTATTTACGCTGGTCAATGCCTGTATTACATATAATAGGTCAGGGTCAAATAATTCACAGGTCATCTCCATACAACAAGAAGTGTCTTGAAAAAGAAATGTATACATCTCACTAAGTTACTTAATAACATGCCTATGCTGTTGTAAGCTTCCACATCCGGGGATTTTTCTCCGCTGCACTCGCCGGACTAGGTTATACATGAGTCACGTGTTTAATAAATTTATTCGCTATAATATATTCCGTATACCTAACTGAAATATGTATTATCAACGATTATTCTCTTTCAGTCCTGAGCACGAAGGTTCACCATATCACGGTAAAGGTGGACCGTTGACAGTATCCGACCACACGTATCATAGTCAACTCTCTATGGATTTCATCAAAGCAGGTAAATTGATGCTACAATCACCATTCTCTTGGATTTCTGTTTCTTTTCGCTTCCACGTATTACAGCTGGAAAATGCAAGAGATCAAAGTTTTTAGGTTTTGGGTTCATTGCAAGTCAGTAAATAATGCTCCGAATCAGGAGTCCGAATGCTCATGGCTATCTGGATGCCAGTTGATTTGGCCCCAGATAGACGTACACTGTTCTTCATCCTGTAAGCTGTTGAATAAAATGTTCATCTGTATTGGTTCCGGTCGCTATTATGTTGGATGTCTTAATGGATTTCATAGTTGACCATTATGTCATTATTTCCCCATGAATGGCAATTGTATATTGATATATTAATCTTAAGTGATTATAGCAACAAACATTAGCAAAATGAGATTAGGTATATAGGCCCCAACACCATAATCATCATCATCGGTCGTTCTTGGACGGAACAATGGAAGCAGCTTAGTTGTTTCCATCATTCATTCTTTGGCTATTTATTTACTCCATTGGTGCGCCACGCCTATTCGAGGTATGTATGGCCATGTGTTTTGAACTCGCCACCCTTTCCGTTGCATGTCCAGATTTTTACAATTTACACCATCTGAGATTCGAATTAGCATATCGCGCAATAACTACTTGTTCTACCCCCATGAAAAGTATATATTTTCTGAACGGTAATCTTACAGGGAATCCAAATAAGCTACTGGAATTTAGATAGGACCTTATGGTAACATGTTGTGATTAAGAATGTTCAAAATATATCGATTTTTTTCTTCATATTTTGATTAAAGCTCAATAATAATTTTATACCGATCCCAATCATAATTTTACTGTCCATATTAGTTCCTCATGCAATTACCCATCACAACAAAATGGTTGTCAATGGTAACTTGTTGAAATATACTATATCGGGAAGTAAATGAGCATAATCGTTTAAAATTCATATTTATTAGAGTTTACAAGTATATTTTGGGGGTATGAACCCTATTTGAGAGCTTTCCAAAAATGTATAATTTTACTATCATCGGTTGAAAACTTTTATTGTTATAGCCATGTATGTAAAACCGATGAATTAGGGCAAGTTCACTGTGTAGCGAATAGGGAGAAAGCCAAGGACAATGCAATCGATTCATGATATCAATTGTTACATAATAGTTGTCACGTTTGTTGAAACATAATCTTATAGAATATAAAAAAATCTATAAAATGAGAGCAAAATCATATTTGTACCATACAGGGATGAGGAGTTATGGTTAATTGAACGTAGAATTGGCAACATTTTCTATATTCCCCATAGAGATTGTACACAGCGCCACTGCCACCGCCACCACCGCCACCGCCACCACCACTGACTTTCCCAATATAATCAATCATATCTCAGCCAATCAGTTATAGAAATACCTGATTTATTCACAAAATGTAGCTAGATAAATAGGCTTTCAAATTAAACCTCAACCATAGCTCTACCACACTTAGTTGGTGAGTTAATAGAGAGAGATGAATTATTCGTCACCAAAAATGCAACGCCACCACCCTTTTCGGGTGGTGAGTTCAAAACACATGGCCGTATAGGAAATAGTGGAGGTATGTATAGGGAATACAAGTAAGAGATTTATTCTGTCAAACCATCTTGATTTCGGCCGGCCTGATCTACATGCACCCTCAATCTTGCTCTGCATTATAACCTTCTCAAAGCAGTTTCCTTGGCGTCTGGTAATGTGACCAAAGAATGAGAGAGTTTCGGAGTTTATCAACCCAAGTAGTCTGTCTTCACACTAACCTTCTGAAGCAAAATTGCATCGGTTCTCTTAATGGTCCAGTTGATCCTTGGCATCCTGCGCCAACATCACATTGATCTTGTTGAGGCTTGAAGTTGTTTAATAGTGTCCAAGATTCGCATCCGTAGGTTGAAAAAGGGAAAAGAGTGATTTGACCAAACATACTTTGGTATTCTTGTTATGTCTCTATCAGCCCATATTTTGGAGAGCTGTGAAGTGCCTAGGTATTTCATATTGGGGGGGGGGGGGGGGGGGGGAGGGGGGTGGGGAATGAAGGTGAAGGTGAAGGTGAACCGACAAGGACTTTTTTTTGAGAATTGCCGCCGGGGTGGGGTGACATGGTGTCCCACAAACCGGCGCGAACACATGGGCATTCAATAACCGAAAGTACCAATAAACCGATAGTCCAATCTCAACAGACAGTGCCAATCGCAACCGTCGGTGCAAATCTCAACCGGCATTGCCAATCTCGACCAATAATGCCAATTTTGACCGACTCGACTCTAATATTAGTGGGGGACGACTCATCCAGGCTAGTGGCTAATAGTATGGACTGTGGTGTCATCTGCGTGTCTTAGGTTGTGAAGCTAACAACCACCTATACAGATATTCCGGCAGTCCATCCATCAAGGCCACGATATACTTAGCATAAAAATTGAATAGAGTAGATGATAGGTGCACCCTTGGCACACACCTTGGCCGAGGTTGAACCAGACGATGTCTCCCTGAACAGTACGCAAACTAGCCTCCCTTCAGCCCCTTCATCATACCACCGCCCCCTCGCTTCACACGAGATACACACTTATACATCATACAGCCTCAACCAAATACAAACACTCCTCTGAAATTGGTAAGTGACCATGCCAGATGCAAACTGCTCAAATGGAGTACAAAGTGACTGCGGGGAGAGAGAGTGTTGGTAGATAGTTGGATCTACACTAAAACTTGCATTCATAAGATAAACATAGGAACAACTATAGGCGGGTAAAAGTGGGCGAATAGAGAAATCTATAGGCTCTACAGTAGAGCTATACCCACACAAGCCAATTGTTCGTCATAGAGCCTTGAACTAGATGGTCAGGACCCCTTGAGCTTAGAGCGCATTCGAGAGAGGACACACAATGAAAGGCTTTGGCATAATGTAAGTAAAGATATGCCGTTCTAAAGTATTCAATGATGTGGTGACTATTTGCGATGTGATCTCTGGTACCACGGCCTCTTCGAAAACCAGCCTGTTCTCAAGAAGAGGTCTCAGTCATTCATAAGTGAGTGATAAGAGCTAATATCTGTTCTGTTGTTCTTGCATTCACTGACGTCCCCTTTTTGGGTAAAGTGAGGAAAGTAGAATTGAAGTTCCATAATCATCAATGTTTTCGAGAAGCTCGGCAGGAATATCATCTGTGCCATGTGCTTTGTTGGTTTTTTTAACAATTTATGCTAAATCAGTCAAATTTCCTGGAGTGTTTAGCATCTCTTTCTGATTCACCGTGGCAAAAGTTTTGAAACAGTTTATCAAGGTTTTGGGTTCGCGACGATCTATTATACTGCCTCTGCTATGGCGTAAAACATCTGGTAATATGATCATCCGTCGTAATATAACCAGTCAGCTGTAGAACGGAGCGCCGTTTCAATTGAGGGCGCTCTATTTAGTGACGCACTGCCGTCATTTTTTACACGGCGATTCATAAAGTGACGGAAGTCCGTCGCCCGCCGGAATACGAACAAAAAACACTTTTCAATAGAGGGCGGGCTTGGGAACGGGACAGCGTTTCCAAGGAAACTGCCTCACGTCACAGTAACTTTCAAAATTCATAAAAAGCCGATTTTGCCGATTTTAAACGACGAAATAACTCTCTTATCACAGAGATAACCGTTACAAAGGCATCACTTCTGAACACTATTGGGCTTATATTTAATGTAAAAATTATCACATTTACCCTAAAAATTCCTAAAATTGGTGTTATCTCGCGTAGAAAATGGTGGTGTCATCGCAGCAAACCGGTCAAAAAAGACATAATCTTAGCTTGTGTCGTGTGATGTTGGGGTCAAAGGTTATATTAAATCATCGAACTGGATATCGCAAGGAGTTCTGGTACTTTATGCTGCCATCAACTCGATGAATAGTTACTTTTTATGCAGATAATTGGTGTTAAAAGGCGAAAATTCAATAATTGCGCAAATTGACGGGTGTGCGTTACCTTGGTTACGTATACCCGTCGTTTTAGAGCGCCCTCAATTGAAACGGGGGCCCGTTCTACAGCTGACTGATAACTAGTTCGCACAAAATTGTAAACATTCTGGCTTGTTTTCCACCCAGTTTAGAATGATTTATGTAGTGTTTTGCTATTATATGAAATTAAGACTATTGCGCTATTCCATTTGAAATCCATACACCCTCTATGGATGACAATATCTTAATCTTCCCCACAGGGAGTGTGAATATCACACTGGGTTACCTGCATGGTTGACTCCATTTGAAATTCACACTCCCTGATGGGAAGATTGGAGGTGTACGGATTTCAAATTGAATAGCCCATTGTTACATGCATAGATTCCCTGTGATACAATTTGTATGCAACTTAACGGAAAACCTCTTTATTGATTATTTGATTTACTCAGGTATTGAGTTAGGATACAATGAAGTTGATTCCAGTACAGGGGAAAATGTAAGTACTTGAAACAATTGAAAACAATTCAAAGACAACAAACATAACGTATAGGTTGTTGATATTTAGCGGTACAAAGACGTTGCGAACAGGCAGGTAAGGGTATGGTGTATAAGTCCCAAGTATGCAAATGAGGATAATGAGATTTATTCCGTTGTTGAGTACTGGGTAGATGTGTGGTAGAGCATGACATTGTATTCAGTGAGCTCATTTGCATACTTGGGACTTCTACACCACACCGCTACCAACAGGCATATAGTATTATAGGCTGTCCCAAAATGATTACTATCCATTGATACCCAAGTTTCATCATTTCATGAAAATCAATGATAAGTTGTTTTTCTAATCAGCTTTGACTTATTGTCGAATTTTAGATCATGAAAATTGGACTTATTAAACTGAGAATACATTCCATCTTGTAAGGGATGGTGATTTCACCCTTTTGGCCAAATGCAAAAAAAAAAAGTGTGTTAAAGTTATTTAAAATATTCTCTCGTATGCTTATCTAACCTTTTTGTTCCCTTCTCTTTCTAACTGTCATTAGTTATGGTTGGTCAAATCATTAATAATTCTTTTTATTTTAAATCAATTCAAAGGGTACAAAATATTCGTCACATTTGAGTAATTTCATGCTCAAAAATGACCCCCTACAGAAACTACTTCACCTTTTTGGGTTAATATTTATTTTTGAATTTAGTTTTTGAATAATATACCCATGGAAGCAGACTTGCAGCTCTATAACTCAAGTTTTCTTGAAGAGCAAAGTATTACAGCTAATGTTTTCAAAATTCTATAGAAATATTTGGGGAAAAGGCAGATGCAAATAATTTAATAAATACGTTGCCGTTATTCCATATATATCTAATCATTTATTAACCAATAGAGATGCACTTCACATGCGTGCCCGTAACAAAAGGTTCTCGTTTCCGTATAGTCGTTGTTCAGATCAATTCAATGCACGACATTCAATTCAAGTGTTAATGTTCAAAGAATGACCTACATTTGGCGGGTTAGTTTTAAACGAGTATCCATCAACATGTGTGTTGGTTACATATTAAGAGATCTGTCGAAGAAGATTTCTTGTGTAGTCCAGCATGCTTAGCATCACTACGGTACCAACAGGAGTTTCCCCCAAAATAAACAGTGCAACCCATTTGGAGATCGTCTGACTTTCACCTTTATATGGTACATAGGTCTCTTGGCCATAGATATGGAAAGAAGTTAAATCTCAACTAAAAAAATGTGTTATTCAACAAATAACGGGTCTTTAAGAAAAACAAGAGAGGACTGAATTGAAGTCCCATCAATTGTACTATGTGCAGCAGGATTTACTTAATCAACATTATATGCCTTTCATTGCAATGTAATGGCAATGGGATCCGCCGGTAGACACTGGTGACAGAAATCAGTGGTCATGTGATGAAAGTGAAGCATGCTGGTGTTGCACAAGCAATCTCCTTTGGAGATATGTGGGGTTGGTCGCGCAAATATGGCCGATACATGGATGGCCTCTATATTTGAACAATCTAGTGATTTGTGTAGATTGTACCTTATATACTGTACATGTAGTATAATAATGTATAGCCTATGTGTACTTGTTTTTAAAACATACGACGAAGTTCCCCATGTGAATCAAATTTACTACGCACAAGTTGGTCAATGCACTCAACTCAAACCTGTGAAAAACTGTCATAAAACAAGCCGCACGACTGTAATGAAGAGCCCCGGTGAAGAGATGAGTTATAACCGGCAAGATAGAGTATTTTGGTTGTAGTTTCTAGCAATGTGGGCAAAAGCCTTACGTCCCATAATAAATCAGAGTTGTTATGCAAAAGGACTTACGTCCATGAAAAATGTTTTGCAAATAGGCTTTCATCCATTTTTTGAAAACTAAAGAATATAATAACAAAATAAATTTAAAGTGATTGATTTGAAAAATATACTGCATTTGATTGGTATACTATGTACCTCTTTCATTATACAAATAATATTTCAAAGGATCAATCACACTATATACTAGTCCAGATTACTTTCATGCTGTCACTAAAAAATCACTAAAATGGATGTAAGCCCTTTTGCATATGAGCTCTTCACATTTATGCGCAATACACATTATAAAAAGTACTGTCGTGACCAAAATTCAATTGTTTGTCACCCTTTAATAATAAATCAAAATTTAATTTCACTTCATAATTTAATTCGTCAAACTCAGATAATTGGTTTTTGTAAGTCTCCGGCGACTATTGAAAACAATTCAAGATGCAGTGCTGCACGAGCCTTCTTGAAACCAGCCATGGAAAGATCCAATCTGACGGTGGCCGTTGGGGCTCATGTGTGCAAGGTAAACTATTATGAATATACATGTATATACTAACAAGTAACAACATAACTATAATCGATAAGGTCCACCCCCCCCCCCCCCCCCCCCCCCCCCACCCCCCCACCCACCCCACCCCACTCTCCCTCACCTCAATGATCATTCGGTTGAAAAGCCTCGTTCGGGGAGGTTTTTTTTACTTGGAGGAAATGATGGGGAAGTTTTATAAAAAATCGATGTAAATATATAAGGAGATCTATTCTAAGCCATTCAAACATGCTAAAACCCAACAGCAACGCCCGCCAAGGGCTTTGCCCCTGGATCTCACGCTGTCGGGGAAGATATCAACATGGCCCGGGCCTGCCCCCTGCTAATGCTACTGTACAGTATGGGTGTGTGGGTGATACCCAGTGCATCAATACATGCCGGGGTGCGTTGCATAGCGCACTGTGTAGGCCACCAAAAAAACAAATCGCATGTTGCCTTTGATGTACATAATTATAGCCTACTAATTGACACTCAGCGCTTTGAGTTTAGATCTCACTAAAGTAAAGCGCTCTATAAATGTATGTTATTGTTATTATTATTACATGCCGACAAATTATACCCCATATTATATTAAGTTATAGAATAAAAGATGTAAATCAGTGGCATAACATCCAGGAGTGGGAAAGTCTTCCCCGTGCACTTTGACCGTCGTATGAGTCAACGAAGTTAAAACAACATAATTAAGGGACATTAATTAGTGTCCCATATCCACCCTCCAAAAAATGCAGTACTTCTCAAAAACGAAACAAAATTAACCGCCCATGCAGGTTCACTCATCGAACCCAAAATATTAGCCGCCCTGGTTTACTCATCTAGCGGGTCCCGCTAGTGTTCTTCAATCTCTCAACAGATAAAGCTTGACACGCAATTATGAATAAGTTGTGCGTCATTGTAGTGTTACATTGATTGTCTCATGCATTGAGTCATCAACATGTAGATGTCTTGTGTAGTCTACCTCTCATTGAAAGGTCTTCCCCGTTATTGTCCATATTTCGCATAGCACAGCCATATTTTATTGACCTCTTGGCAACTTGTTTCGTATCCAATGTTTTATACATTTCAGAGTCATTCTGTGACATTTGTGATGTTTAGATAAGTTGAACGACATCAATTTACTTATAAATAAATGCATTTGGATTTTTTCTTCTTCACATTACAACATGTAGATTGCCGTGCAAGACAAGAGAGCCACTGGAGTTCATTTCATCCTTGACAACAAGATGAGATATATTGGCGCCAAAAATGAAGTAATTCTGTCTGCCGGTGCCGTCTGCTCTCCTCAGGTAGAAATATTTACAGAAAATAACCTGAATAAATAAAATGTGTGTGATATCAACGTTGAGATTTTGGTTTCAGAATAAAACCTTCATTTCCTCACTGAATACAATTGCAATATTTTAGACCTGGTGATGTTTGCTAAATTGTCTGTCGTTCGACAATGATTTTGGTGTCATTTTAAAGTAGAATAACTGTTCTTTCCATTCCAGTAAAGAGAATCGGGGGAAAGTCAACTTTAGATCCCAGATACCAGCATACCAATATCGTTCAATACTGGAACATAACATTTGCCAGTATCGCTCGATACTGGGACGATTTTACAGTATCGGTTGATACTGGAACACCGAATTGTTTTCCAGTATCGAACGATACTGGAACGTTTATATATTCCAGTATCGGGAGATACTGGTACATATGCTAACAGTAGTGATTTGTCCCAGAATTGAAAGATACTGGTACATAATTGTGTTCCAGTATCGCCCGATACTGGCACATTTTATATGTGGCAATATCGTCCGATACTGGAACACTGACTTTGTACCATTATCGTATTGAACGATTATGGCTGTTCCAGTATCGGACGACACTAGTACAGTCCAGAATCTGGGACCTAAAGTACACTTTTCCGATTCAGGTTTAATTGGGATTAATTAATCAATTGTTGAGGAGGATGCTGGGGAGCCAGAGGCTAGAGAGCTAGTGTCATAAAATCAATGTGAAATACTTCCTTCGCATCACTTTTGACAATTTAATATCGGTAATTGGTTATTTAAATGTTAATGTGTAACGGGTGGAGTGCCGGAAAGATGATATTTTAGTACATGTATTAATTTGCTGTTTATCGTAAATAATTGATCTTTAAATTGATAATTGATTTGTAATTAATAATTCAATGCACACCATATGCCATGATGAATGTTCTTACTAAATTACTACTTCCATGAGTGAAATCAATAAATGAATTGGTAAGTATTGAAGTTTTATAAAGGGCATGTCAATGTGAAACTCGCAAGTGAAAAAAGTTGCATGTGAGTGCATTTTATTTTACACCCTACATATATGTGACAAACCCTGTATAATGACCTTGATATTGATAAAATGCTATGACATATATGCTTTCAGATAATGTATACTTTCCTTATATTCCCATACTTAAGTTTAAGGCTATACATGTTTGAAGGAAAACCCCCATGATTTTTCCAGCTTAAGCTTAAGGATAGTTAGATTCCTATTTCAATTCAATGTTTGCTTTTTATCAATTTAAATACAGAAATGAAAGCATTGATGGGGGTAAATGACTAGATTGTTGCTAATAAGTAATACAATTATGTTTCGGTTTGCCATGATATATTTCAATATGCCAACTAACTCGTTTCGTTGATTCAGATATTGATGCTGTCAGGGATTGGTCCGAGGACTCATTTGGAGGATGTAGGGATTGAATGTGTGCAAGATTTACCAGTAGGAGAAAATGTACAGGTAGGTGTTTAACAATGTGAATCTGATGACACTCAACCTTTAATGGGCTATTTCATTTGAGACCCATGCACTCCCAATCTTCGGTGTCGTACGTTTAAGCTTTGAAGTAATTAACACTTTCCACGCGGCTATTAATTTTATCATACGAAACAGATTGTTCAGAAACCATTCCACACTTTCAAAGTATTATCTTAAAAATTGCTGAACCAATACTAGACATGTTTGTACTTATTTTAATGCATTTCTCATGGTGATTCCAAATATGGTGAAGAAAGACATTTGTTAAACATTTTGTTAACTTTTGGAATTGTCGTCTGCAGACTCCTGTCGCTTAGAAAGTGTCAACCGATGCTTGCTTCAACAGCTTTCATCATTGCCACTCACATAAAGTATCATCAACACAAAAACACAAATTATTCTTCACAATTATTACCGAGTATAGCCTAGCGTCAAAGTTGAACATCCGTAATAATGATCAATGAACATGACTTTTTCACAACATAAAGATTTACTCCGCCATTAATATTCTGCTCTGTCAATTCCTATTATAAAAGTAGGGAAACTTTATTGTGAAATCGTAAGTTATTATTACTTATTTACTTTATATATTTCACGATCACTATATTATATATTTCAGGATCACTACATGTCGTTAGTTAAAGCCACGGTAGATAATGAAGAAGATGTATTGGTTGTTGAATCTTTGAAAAAAGTAACCAATATGATCCCGAATGTGATCAACTATCAGTTGGGTCGAAAGGTAGGCATTCTATTCAGGGGCGTAGTAGGATTTTGCAGTCCTTGGCTGTCTTGAAATCCCTCCCTTTCTCATGTTTAACCCAAACCCTACTCCAACCCTTTGGGTCGAAAGGTAGGCATTCAGGGGCGTAGGTAGGAATTTGTAGTCCTTGGCTGTCTAGAAATCTCCCCCTTTCTCATATTTAACCCAAACCCTACTCCAACCCTACCCTTCCACAGTGATGTAAATTTTAAATGCGAAATGTGGAACTTGACCTGACCTTATAATCTTACACTCAGTAACCCCATTTCAAATTCAAACTTCCAGTGGGGAAGATTAATGTAATATCTTCCATAGGGGATGTATGGATTTCAAATTACAAAAAAAACACCACATTGTGTGGTAAACGCATGCTTGCTGATTTGCGTCTTGCCGCGTCACGCTGAAACGGGAAAGACGACCTTGATGTCGAAGGTAATCGAGGTGTAACAATTCCACATACTCTAAAACTCAATTGAATTCCACGCGGCTTGGTTTTACCATATACACAGATTTTTCTGAAACCATTCCCAACTTTTAAGGTCTATCTCAAGGATTAATGAACCAATACAAGGCATGTTTGTATTTATTTCAATGCATTTTTCATTTTTGAAACAGTGTCAAGAAGGAATACATTATAGAATAGTGTTCCGATATATATCTACAACAGATTATCAAGTAAACATTTCACTATCGTATTCCACTTTGTGTCGGATTGTTATATTTAATATCCAGAGTATGTTAGCATCCAGCGTTTTAGAAGCTACCTGTTTTGTGAGAACTGGATTGGACGAGGTAGGTAACTGTCAGGCAATGGATAATTTCACTTATACAGACAGTGTAATATTGTGAATTATAGTAGTTCTTAATAATTAAATAGTGACGTTGCATACTCCAGAGATCCACCAACAACATAGATTAAAACTCAATAGTAATGCTCAGTAGTGCCCCCATTCCCCTAATCAGCTGTTTACATTACCTTAATTTGCATTTACATATTATAGGCGTACTCACAAAATAGGCAAAAATAGAATTTGAACAATGTCCATATAGTTGAAATAGATCTGTTAACACACTTCGCCTGCGATAATCTCCACAACCTAATTAGACTTGGAAACTATTTCATGGGTCAAATCTGGTCAAATTAGCTTAAGGGTGCACACTACTAAATAGTGGGTCTATATAAATATGCAGCGATGGAAATACCCACATGACTTTCCACCCGGGGTAGAGCGACCCGGGGTAGAGCGACCCGGGGTTGATCAACCCTAAGTCGACCAACCCTGGGTGGACTACAATAGCGCCCTCACGGAATAAACCATAATACTGTTTAAAAAACAACTTGGAAAATATATTCATTCTAAATTATATGTTAAAAAACTCAGGGGGTTGGCGGTCGGGTAGGTAAAAACAAGGACGGATCATTCTAAAACAGCCCCGGGACTGTCCAGCCCCGGGACTGTCCAGCCCCGGGACTGTCCACCCAGGGACTGTTTCTAACCCTAACCTAACCCTAACCCTAACCCTAACCCTAACCCTAACCCTAACCCTAACCCTAACCCTAACCCTAACCCTAACCCTAACCCTAACCCTAACCCTAACCCTAACCCTAACCCTAACCCTAACCCTAACCCTAACCCTAACCCTAGTCCACCCAGGGTTGGTCGACTTAGGGTTGGTCTACCCCGGGTCGCTCTACCCCGGGTGGAAAGTCATGTAGGTATTTCCATTGCTGCATATAAATATGTACTGAAATGATGATATGAACCCCGTCTTTTGACCACTAATAGAGAAATGCTACCTTTTTAACAACCCGCCACTTTGTTTACTACTCAATTGGCAACATTGTTGTGACCTTGTGCTTCTAAAATTAGAACCATTGGAGTTATGCAACTCAAACTTTGGAATGCGGCAATTATAAGGATGACGTTTCATGTAAAATAGAAAACAATACCTGTACAAATACAATGGTTGTCTAATCACTCATTTTGTCATCATTAGGAAAACGCCTGGCCAGATTTACAGCTTCATTTCATACCATGCTATGGTGGTGATATTGAAAGAGTATTATTTCCGATTGAGAATCCAGAGTAAGTTGTACATTCCCATATGTCACAAAAGTACTTGTGAGTGAAAACTGTGGGTAGATTCTTGCAAATTTAACATAAAAAGCTAAACAAATGTATTTTCCAATTTTTTTCCCTTCGCCCATCTTGGTATAATAGAATTATTTTGACCATATTTCTGTACAGATGTACATAGCGCTGTGATATAAGTGGCTTTACCCAAGTTTTTGGGGTCAATGGATCCATTCGACGCATTGCATCTATCAAACGTTTCAATGTGTCTTACAGGCGTATGTTTTCTGTAGAATCTTACCAACCATACTATCATTTCCACTTGAAATAGCGTAACGTTAAAACATATGGTCTCCATATTTTATTTGCTTCATCTTGTTATAATGGCGCCCATTTTCAAAATGCATCCATTACAGATTCAAGAATAATTTTGACTAAATCTCAGCCAGAGTGTACCTAGATTTGTGATTCAGTTCAGTGGCTACAACCCAGGTGTTGGAAGTCGAATAATCCATTGGATTATAACTCCTACATAAATATATTAAATTATCAAGTTGTTGAAAAATTTCTCCCCCTTAATTTGCGATATTACACGCTAAGAATGGGTGATTATTGAGGAAGTAACAATCCCAAATGTAATGTCAAGTACGATTTTCATTTTCACATTTTCCATTTCAACACGAGGAGAGTATGACAGGTAAAGCGTGTGTGCCGTATTGATCAACCGTAACAATGCGGCCGGCCAACTGTTCAACAACCTAGGCATCAACCAATGAATTAGCGCTACCACCACCAGTAATCAATAATTTGCTGTTCTGAGTTCCCGTGTTGAAAAGCAAAATGCGAAAATGAAAATCGTACTTGACATTACATTTGGGATTGTAACTTACTCAATAATAATAAGCGTGCAATATCTCAAATTAAAGAAGGGACATTTTCCAACAACTTTGTAATTTAATATGTTTATGTAGGAGTTATAATTTTAGAGTAATCAACACATTTATTACCTGGTCAGTTACTTTTGTGTTGACTGTATGTCAGAACATTCATATGCAAGCCGATAAATTTATCGGCAAAATTCCTCGATTGGCCTTATCATCATATGTTCATTGTTTAGGCAATATATTTCTTTACGAATATTATTATTCCAGGCTTGGCCGCATCCTTGGATATGATAAATTGGACAAGGAACGAAATAGTCAACCAGGCTGCTGTTTTATGCCAACACTTCTACATCCGAAGAGTATAGGAAACATCAAACTGAGGGATTCGAACCCAACATCTCCACCTGTAATCGACCCAAATTATTTGGTGGACGAGGACGACGTGAAAGTTTTAGTTGAGGTAATTAAAACAAATATAAGTAAAATCTAAAGATCGTTTGGAATGGAGTCATAGCTGTTCTGGTGTATAATTTTACAACGGTCTCTTTTACCAAACCTTCCGCTTTTGCGGATTGAAGGATTACAATATGACATGAAATTGATTTAGAATGGTTTAAAACCTCGGTATTATGAATTACATCTTTATTATATTTTGAATGGTGTCTGTAGAGGTATTTGCTATGACGAAATATCATGATTTATGTATTTTATCCACTGCTTTTTGTGTATATTAACCGTTGGTTCATCATTGTCATATTGACTAACTTCCCCTGTAACATGAAAAGCTGGCTAAATATCAAGATGGTTTATTATAAGTACTAAGTGATGATTATATGAAGTAAATAAAATCATTAAAGAAAGGGGTATATAGACAAATGTATGGGGCGTTTGAATATCACAACCATGTAACCATTTAACTAAGTTCATACCGTTTTATCTAATAAACGTGCAGTCGAAAATTGCGCTTGCTTTGTACACAATAGTATTACTGCTTTTTACACGTTAACCACGAAAACTGTGTAAAACATGGGTTTCATGAGACCTGTATCCTTTTTACACGTTAAATAATATGGAAATGAGTTTGTAAAGAAAATACTGCCTAGTTACCGTGTTGTCAATCAATGATTTCTGTGTATTCTAACCGTTGGAACATATAGGACCAGTTGCCCCAATGATGGCGTAACTGGTCCGTGCCAAGTAAAGTTTTTAGTTAGTGGTAATTGGCCTTTTGTTTGGATATTTTTTAACATTGATTATAATGTTATATGTAAACAGTTACATGGGTGATATTTTCATAGCAATTCCATATATATTTACACGAGCTTTAAGCTTTTATATCATGAAATATGCTTAACCGGACCAGTTGCCCCATCCTCCCATCCTCCCCTAAGTGTTATGAAATGGATTTGTGTCATGTAAGCTCGGGGCGATATTTGTTACCGTAGTCAGTTGAATAGGGGGTCTAATATTTTGACACCAGGGAAACGATATACGTGAATAGTAATAAAGTAAAAAAATCCGGAGGTTGGTGTCGGGAAGGATTGCAAAACAAGGCTAAGTATATTATATCAAATAAATGAAGTCAAAAGTGGAGAAATGCCGTGATAATATATAATTATTGTACAAACTTTCGGCCATCGGCCTTCATCGGGTACGGTAGATTGAATAGATTTGTTTACATTCTGCACCCAAATTCGTAAGGAGCCGAACGCCAAACATACGCGTGCGCGTGGACAAAAAACGCGGGCAAAATACACGTGCGGGAAATAACGCGTACGCGCTGCAATTAAGAGCAGGGGATGGCGGACGGCTAGACACGAAATGCATTGAAGCTGACATTAATGCCATTTGGGTGCAGAGTGCCGAGAGAGTGAATAAGTCGTTGTTCTCTCTCTTTCCTGTCTTTATCGCTGCCATGGCATTTGAACAGTCCAGCTATTTTGATGTCTTGGTTTAAATCATGATTGTGGAAATGTTGCGCTACTGGTATGCCAGGTAGTTGGATACGGATGGACCTGAGGTGTTCCGTAAAGCGGTCTGCCATGCGTCTTTTGGTTTCTCCAATATACAACATGTTGCATCTCGTACATATAATGGCATAAACCAAGTTCTTGGTGGTGCACGTGAACGCATAAGAAACCTTTTGTTCACCGCTGGGTCCTTTGATGTTATCTCGCGAGGTTACATGCTTACATGTGTTGCATCTGGGTCTTCCGCATGCAGTAGTTGAACCGGGCGTGGGCGGCTCGTCTTGGTGGATAATGTTAGCAACTACCAACGTGTCCCTCAAGTTCTTGTCCCTACGATATGCGCAAAGAGGGGGTGACGGAAATATTCTGGATGTTGTGTCGTCCGCGTTAAGGATATGCACATTTCTCATAATCATTTTGGAGACTCGTGTGTTGATGGGATGGTAAGTGAGTACCAGAGGGACGCGTTCGACTGAAGTGCGAGGTTTAGGTGTCATAGCCTCGTTCTTGGTCATATTAGCGGTGCGACGGATAGCAGCATTGGTGACGGATTCAGGGTATCCGCGATCTGTAAAGAATGATGCCATAGTGGTTGCGTTGTTCTTGAAGTCTGCATCGGAGTCACAGAGTCGCCGGAGACGAAGTAGTTGCGAATATGGAATACCATTCTTGCACGCTGGAGGGTGTGAAGAGTTGTATTGCAGATAACTATGGGAGTCTGTCGGTTTGTATATAGAATATGTTGGTACGGATGCGGTCGTCGTCAATGGATAGGAGGATGTCCAAAAACGGCAGATTCTGTGTAGCTATCTCGTATGTAAATTCTATGGCCGGGTGGTAGTTGTTGGCATGTGTAACAAATGCTTCAATCTCTGTAACAGAACAGGTGGCTGCCAACAACTGCCACCCGGCCATAGAATTATGGCTGCGGTTGCGTTTCTAACTCTTGTTGATAGGGTTGAATTTGAGAACGTCCTTATGACCAGCTCTATTAAGCGCATCTTGATAGGTCTTTGTGGAGGCTTCGAACTGGTGCTCATCACTGGATATGTTGGATAGTCTCTGGTTGATGGAGTTGGGAATAGCCTTAATGATACATTCGGGGTGGGTTGAGTGTATGCTTACGTATTGTGTTGTATTGTTAGGTTTCGCATTATGGGCGTTACTTTTTGATGTTCTGATCAGTGGTGATTCTGAGCCCAAGCTTTTTGAACTCAGATCTCAGGTCCTTGACGATTCTGTTGGATTGAGATGGAGTTCTGTTGCGGATAATGGCCAAGCCATCATCCCTATATAGTCCGACTTCATCGCTAAATAGGTGTTTGATCTTGTTAAGGAGATACGCACCTACTAGTTGGCATGTTTCAGCACCATCAAAAGAACATCGAGGAGATTTGACGGGTTAGACTTAAAGGTATGTTATGTGATCTTTTCCAGGGGACGCCCTCAATCCTCGAACAAAAATTGGAAGTAGATTTTCTTGCAGATTTACTTTTCTGATCATAAATCATAAATATATTCCAAGTTACAGAGCGATACGATTCCTAATAACCTCAAAATCATTGTTTTAGAGTGAATTTAGAGTAAAATTTAAAAAAATAGATTGTACTGAGCGGTACAATCTATTTTCAAACATGATTTTGAAGTAATTAGGAATCGTAATTTAGATACACCATATCATGTTTTGTTCTATCAGAAACCACATTATTTCGTTACCTTATGGCCCTCGGTTATTCCACATTTCTTCATTAACCCCGGCCCCTACTTCACATACTCCATTTACACCCCATTTCCCGGCTAATTTCAACCCCAAGGTCTAAATCTTAACCATCTCCCGTAGCACGGCGTATTTTCCCATTATTTCCCAGCCCGCTTGTGTGCGCGCGTCTATTTACACGGCGCACTACGACGCGCTATGTGTTACACGCGGACTGCATAGTTACAGTACGCATAGAGATAAACAAAAATGGCCCGTAGAAATAGTCTGAAAAAGCCCTGAATTTGTGTTCGTTTGCCGATATCTTGGTCAATTCTGTACGGTTTTCGGCCATCATCTATTATTAGTGCAACGTTCGCGGCTCTAAGATGAAAAATGAGAGAGCCTTTTCAGGATACATACTCACATACATCTATACATGACATACACCTATAGTCGAGTACCAACCCATGTGAGGACCCGTATTAAAACACGTTTAAAAAAGTTACAGTCAATCTTTTTACCATACATGTAGGGACATTTGTATGGTATGTGTATTGACGTCTAATGGAGGACATGACCATACACCCTTAGGGGGGGTGAGCACCCTACTCATATACGTTTTTATGCATGAAAAAAGAGAGGACTTCAAAAAAGGTCCTCACATTTTTTTTCTCCTCACGTTGCCGGCTGGTAGGGACAAAGGTCCTCGGATTGGCGGGTTCATCATTACATTCATACATACATACACCCCTACATACAACATAAGACAAATTAACTTAAGATAAAGGCAGGCTTTTGGGCAAGTGTTTCGATTCTATCATCTAATTGCAATGCTTTGGCGGTTTTCTTGGCTTCTGTGTTGATGCGGTCTGCATAGATGTTGCACGTTTGTATTTCGAGGTGCTGTTGTCTTTAAGAAGCGTATTATATTCATCTTCTTTGAGTTTATAGTAGTTCGTGGTTTTGTCAGCTATATATATATAACATAATATAAAGTTCACGGTAAGCGGTGAAAGTGCTCAATACGAAAAATCGCAGAGCTATAATAAATAAATAAATTTGAAAACACGCAGTGTTTACATTTGAGTTACTACTCCGAGTTTCACGCACGTAGGAATTGGGATGATACATGCGTGAAACTCGGAGTAGTAACTCAAATGTAAACACTGCGTGTTTTCAAATTTATTTATATATATATTCGAATAGAGTACATTGTTTGAAGCCACTCAATTCATCATAGATATTTTTGATATCTTATTTATATTTTACTCTTCAGGGTATAAAACTAACTCAGCGATTGTGCGAAACGTCAGTCATGAAAGAAAAAGGGTAAGCATGTTCCCTGTGTATAAACGTAAAGGGTAAGAATGTTCCCCTGTGTATAAACGTAAAGGGTAAGAATGTCCCCTTTGTATAAACGTAAAGGGTAAGCATGTTCCCCTGTGTGCAAAAGTGTAAGAGTAAATGGAATGTACTGTTATTCTGCTCATAGAAATAGTCAAGATTGGCGCCTTCGTGTCGTTGTTGGGGTAAACATCGATATCATATCGCATAATGAAAGCGAGGCGACGAATGTAAACATTTACCCTCTCGACGATAGGAAGGCGCCAATTACAAATATGTATACGTGCAAAGCTTTGTTTTAAAGCTTTAAATGTCCAAAAACCAATAATGGGTTGAACAGGACAAAAACAAAAATAAAAGGTTGAACAGACCAAAATCGGGTCGTATGACTAAAGCATTGCGACGACATGACTGTACTCCAACCCAAGAGATGCCAATGCTACATAATGATTTGCTTACAGGCCTATACGTATGTATGTAATTAACCATTCGCTATTCGTTTCACGCTATCTAAGCAATACAAATTGCTCTAACGTAATGATGGTCGTAATACCCCGCACGTAATACTAGGTTACCGGTCCGAATGAATTTGGGAAAAACAATTTCTGAAACAGTTGGCCTACATCAAAATCAAACGAGCACATCAAGTTCGAAAAATATCAACTGTAGACTATCCTGATAATTGTTATTTTTCGCATTTCAAGAATGAAACTTGTCAACTTGAAAATGCCAGGCGTCACGGAGGGTGAGTTTTCCGACGAGAATTTGGCGGTTTACAGTCGACATTTTGGCGGTACCACCTATCACCCTGTGGGCACCTGTAAAATGGGGTCGGCTGATGACATCACAGCAGTAGTTGATCCACAGTTGAGGTAATGCTCGTAACAGACACTAACTCTAACTCCCCGGGCGTGCTTTTGTGAATTAAACTACCAGGGGAGAAAAACGGTTTAAATTTGAGGGGGAACTCAGTCTGATGCTCTACCGACTGAGCTAAATGGGGGATATTCAAAAAACTTAATTTTTTCACAAGTTGAACCACGCGCTGAGCGTGGCACGAGATTGACGTTGCCGCTGCACGGTACACGATTGTAGCACTGTTGGGTTTAGTAAGGTCCAGGAAGGTTAGGGCTAATGTTGTTTTAAACATGATGAAATTCTACACCACAGTGATATGTTCGAAATAGGGCTCCAGCTTCCCAGTTGTCCTCTGTAACTATATTGTATATACAGTAGTATATTGTAATGATAACGCAATATACTGTGACACACCCAAATCAGACCCGTGACGAAAGTATAGTCATACAAAATAACTTAATGTGTTATTTAGTATACAAGACAGATCCTATGAAACTACATGGTATACCATGTCAAAGTTGCAAAAAGTCTTACATTGGTGATAGTGGCAGATTGTTTTAGACCCGACTAAAGGAACACAATGCAGAAAGACCATCTGTAGCAGAAAATGTCAAAAGGATGACAGAAATGATAATTTTCATGTTATTAAATTATGCGAAACTATGTGTCCCATACTTCCCTTTGTGGTGGGGTTTCGTTAATCAAAGGGAGCAAGTACTCGTCACATGCTTTTCGTACTTTTGAAGGAGTTTCTGGTTCCACAGTCAATGTATATAATTTTCTGAAGCAAAACAACCGTGTATTTTGATGAACGTGTCCCATACTTTCTTCTGTGTGACATGGGCGGGCAGAGTGCAAGTCTGTCATAACAGAACATGTCGCAACTGCAAACACGTCATCAGTGAGATGAGGTTAAATTAACTCAATGGTTGAAGTAAGCCATCTGGATTCGTAGGAGAGGACAATACACTCTTAACCATAGATCCTCGGGATCTATCTCTTTACCGCCTTCCAAATCCGGTGGTTGTCGCTATAAAATCTCAGTGAAGAGAACAGAATGATGTCAACAGATCTGATGAAGTGCTCAGTTGAGCATGAAACGTTACACATTCCATCATAAATTTGTAATCAGAAAATCACCATCGCAAGAATAAGAATCATTCTTTTAAATATGTCTCTGTATGTTATTTTATACCGTAGGGTGCGTGGTATTGACGGATTACGTGTGGCAGACGCATCAATTATGCCCCACGTTGTTTCGGGTAACACTAATGCACCTTGTATCATGATAGGAGAAAAGGCAGCGGATCTCATCAAAATGGATTCATCGAAATAGGAAACGTAAAGAATCCAGTGAAAAATAATGGAAGGACGCTAAGGGATGGCATCCAGATTGGTATGAATTGAAAACCGTCGAACGGAGAGGGTAAACGCAATGGGATAGACGGACAGTTTTGTGTAGATGAACGGAATGCAGTTAAATAATGACCCGCCAATACGAAAAATAATGTTTGCTCCGTCGTAATTGCCCACTTATAGGTATTGATCGATCGATATAGTATATTGTCCGCGTGTAATTGGTCAATAGTAAAGCAAACCAATTATCGGATAACAATAGGCCACTTCTCACCGATTGTTTGCTTACTTCCCCATGCGTCAATTCGGTGTTTCGGGAAATGTGTTTAGCGACGCAATGAACAGCTCCCTAGTACGGACAGCCAGTGCGTTTTGTCAATGCTGGATGCCGTCCCTAACCCAATCATTTCATGGAAATTAAATATTATGCGTCTGGTCCTGGATTACCACTGATAAAAACACTAGCTAACACTACTTAATGTATAAAGACACATTGGTATAATAATATTGGAATAAATGTTAGTCACTGTATTATTAAATATTATATATACTCGGACAAACTAGCGTGAATTAAATTAACAAAAGACGTTAAAAATACACAGTCTCGAACCCGATCATCCTAATTCGCTATCGCGGCGAAGGATTACCCACTAGACAACAGAGGCTGTGTATACATGGGCACCAGTTGAACGAGCACTATATATAAAGTATACAAAGTCTTTGTTGAGAATCTCAAGCGGTCGAATTATACACGCATGAGATTTATTATTCTGTACTAACACCTTTTTTTTCAATTTCTTTTTTTCACAGTAGCCTCATTATGTTCAACACTATGTATAATACAGATCACATTTCTTCATAATATTACAAGTACATTACAGTCGATACCGAGCATTAAATAAATGTTATTACAAGGTTCTTTGATGATATACTACACATCCCATAATGGTTAGAGGGAATTCCATTTCTTGTTCAAACTCGCAATGTTCCCGTTGTTTTACGGCAATATATAATTGTTCACAGATTTTTATCTTGTATATGGTCACGCTTTATGAACTCGCCTCCCCATAGGGTGGCGCTGTCACACTTTTTAGTTCCACAAAACCACAAAAGCTATCTCAACAAATTTGGTATCATTTTGAAGCCCGATACCAAGCTATCTGCATGCAAAATGGCATTGGTATAGCTAATACAGAAGGGGAGATATAGCTGTTTGAAGTTTGGAGACCAGGGGTGGTGCCGGAAGGGGTGCCGTCGGAAGGTGTCGTCTGTACAAACTCAATGGGGATAATCCCATGCTTTGTTCTTTTTACAATAACTATAGTCATCCCCTGATGTTACAAACACCATCTTGGTCCCATTTTAAAGGATATTTAGTAGTCTTTACTCTTTAAGTATGTGGTTCAACAGACTTGTCAACTATTTGTAACAACTAATTAATTATGGATAAGACCATGATCATCAGCTTTCTTCCTATTCGCTACACATTAAACATGAATAATCAGCTAAGATATCAATCTTTCACATAATATTAAATGGGTTATTCAATCTTTAAAATTGGCGTCTCTAGACCTCTTCAAATGAAAATGGGGCGAACACTCCCCCGCTCTCCCCTATTATAACCTATATTTTGTAAGTATTGATGTTTTTGTATATCATATGTATCATAGAATAAGTAATTAATAAGAAAAAAAGAAGAGGAAAAAAGTCAGAAATTTCACAAAATGTTTCAGAAAAATGTCAAAATTATTGAATTTCATTACCATATTTGGAATCACCATAAGAAATGCATTAAGATATTAAGTACAAACATGGCTAGTATTACTATTGGTTCAATAATTCATGAGATAAGACTTTGAAAGTTGGGAAAGGTTTCTGAAAAATCGGTTTTGCATATGGTAAAACCAATAGCCGCATGGAAAGGGTTAAAATCAAACGGATAATCAAGTAACAAATAACAGCAGACTTGTTTCCATTAGCAGTAAAATCCTATGTGGAAAGCGTACCAACTAGACAACAACTTCTTGCTGCAGATTTCCTTTTATCTGTGAATAATGCTTGACTAAGCTCACCAAACTGGTAAAAAGCATCGGGAAAAGTTCATGCATTAAAATTCGAAATTAACAATAATATATTTCCATCTCAATTATTGAGATGGAAATATATTTTTTACTTTACAAATTTGACCACTGCGTCATGATGCGTTATTCCATTTCTAGTAGTATACGTGACCAGTCGCATAAAACGGGGGCTTTTGTCGTTCAAAATGATTTATTTTATTTTCACGCAAAAGTGTATTTTGTAAGCTTTGAAGTGACTCCTTGCATAATACATTTGATCAATACATTAATATGTTATGTGAAATATTAAGTAGCAATTCCTTTTTCATTTCTTTTGGGATTTTTATGCTCTACTTCCTCAATATCTTAAAATGCATACTTCATAATGCATACTGCCAACCAAAGCCCCTTTTTATATGACCGGTCACATGTTGTAAATTTTAGGACTGCATTAGGGGCAACATTCACATTCAAAGGTGGAAGTCAAACAATAAACATAACATAAAAATAAAGCCAAATACATAATGAGTAGCAGTTTTGCACCAGGTATACATATGCTAGTGACTGATTCGCCCTGTATTGTAGGACAGATTTATCACAGTAGGACCAAACAATTTAGCCGCGACCATGTCGTTAGAAATAAAATAAAATACTCGACAGAAGTGTAACATTTGTATTCGTCTTTTTATTCATTTATTTTATTCCATCCATTTAGCATGTATAGTATTTGTTACATCACTTGAAAGATTTTGATCAAATGTTTATGGCACACAATGATATTTAGTATGCTTATGTACAACAACTTAAAACAATATTGTAATTAAAATGTTCATATTGAAAGCAAATTGAAAGTACCTAAATGTGTGTCTTGTTACCAATTCATTACTTCATGAATAATCGCGATATCTGCGCACCAAGTGCGTTCTTTAGATGAGAACTCGCACGCCGAGCGCAGTTACTAATAATTGCCCGAAAGTACTGCGCCAAAGTGTTCGATTGTTTTGCTCATTGACCGACCAATCAAATTAAAGCCTCACGCTCCTAAACTGAACTTATTCAATGAGTTATGAGGAAACACGATTAAAGCTTATTTCTGATTGGTTGTATGATAAAAATGTTAATGAAGGGACGACCCGACTTAGACTGTTTCAATAACTAAGAAGAGATGGACAAAATAAACAGAAAGCTAATTAATTATAAGCGCGATCATATCGGTACAAATCAACGATTTGGATAAATACGCATCTTTGTCAGTAATGAATGAGAATAATGACTGCTTAACAACTGTTTTCGTGAATTTGTTTTGAAATCCTCGGTTGTTGTTCTGGTTATTCGGAATTGTCCCTCAAGGGCGCAGCCTCAGACCAGAACAAAAACCTCTGATTTCAAAACAAATTCACGAAAACAGTTGTTACGCAGTCATTATTCTCTAAATATTTAATGAAATTCAAAGATAAATGTAGACTTCACCGAAATGTTTTCAAATTTGTAAAAATATAACAAGAAAATGAGTAGGCCTATATAATTACTATTCATTTTCCTATCGATCAATTACAGCAAAAGTATCTATTTTCAAGATAAAATTGTATATTTCGAGACTTTGAGTATTTAAACATGTGCCGTATTTCTACTTCATAAGCCTTTTATCATATAAAATCACGAAGTCTATAGGTATATCAGCGTGTGAACAAGTCCCTAACATAAACTGTGTTGTTATATCTGCAATAACGGTCCAATAAATAAAACTATTGAAATAAAGATTTTTGAAATGTTTGCTAATCTTACTATCACTTAACATCAAAATAGATACTTTTGCTGTAATTGATCGATAGGAAAATGAACAGTATTTATAATTATATAAGCCTACTCATTTTCTTGTTATAATTTTACACAAGACACTCGTAATATAATGATTATCAAGTACACTTAACTGCTTGTATTGTGATTGATCGTGTAGTAGGCCTACTTATTTCCCGAGTTTTATGGTATTGAAATTTGCAATTGACTGTGTGTAGTACTTCTGAATTTGATCCCAGCCAAAAGACTTCCCAAGACTATTTAAAATGGTTCTCACCCGCCATTCATTGCAGCGAATATGGTCATCATAGCTTGCACAACACTCCGTCTCTGATTGGACCTGCGTGCAGTATGAATCCGGGTTTACACCACCAAACCAGCTTGTTGTCGTACCGTTCACCAGTCCTCGTAGAAGCTGCCAAATTCACCTCCTGGTTTGCTGGCCTGACGTTCGCTGACCTCGAAAATTGTATTCTGTAGACTGGAGTGGATGGGGGATGATTACCAGACTCTAACCATAAACCTACGCCGTTGGTCGTCGCCAATTTTTACAATCTCCTTCCGCACGTCGTCCTCAGCATCAATATTCGCATCCAATATTATACTGTGCATCGTTATGTCTTCCCCGGCCATTATGCACTTATCAATTGCAGCCCCGGTCCCGAGGATAGCGGGGATTAGGGCCGGGACGCGATGTTATTTACCGTAAACAACATTTGATAACATGACGGAGTAAAGCGCATAGTATACACATGCACATGTACATTGTACAGCAATACATTTATACAGTGTTTGGCCAAAAGTGTGGTTAATAAATTAGCGGCCGGGACGTACAAATTGCCGATGTGACGTCCCGGGTACAGTCGTGTACGGTCCCCGCAGGGCGGGGAACCAATTTGTGAACGCCCCCGCTACAGATGGCCGGGACAAAGTGTACGTAGTACAGCGGGCCGGGACTCGATGTTCGTTACCGTAAACAACATTTGATACCTGACGGAGTAAAGCGCATAGCACATGTGTACATTGTACAGCAATACATTTATACAGTGAGTGTGTACGGTTAGTAAATTCGCACCGGGACCCCTTGGGGCGGGACAAACGTGTACGACGGCGTACAGTCCCGGCCCCCATAGCCGCCGGGCATAGCCGGGACATAGTGTACGCCCCGGCGGCTACGCCCGGCCTCAGACAGCCGGGCCAATATTAGCGATTCGTTATCATGTTACACGGTTCACTGCGAGCATTTTCATGATTTACCGTTCACTGTATTATATGGTTTATGTGAATAGTTTACAGTGCTCAAGAACACAACTTACCAGAGGCCTAAAACTATAAATAATGTTGGCATGATCTATCTCAGTGTGTGTCAACCAGAAATGAATCGAGTCAAAAAATCACTTTATGGATGTAATATTGTGTAGCTTTTTTTTTATAGACCATGCGTACTCTCTTAAATCAAAAGATTGAAAATGTCCGTCTTTTACAGATTGTCTTTTTTCCTCAATCTATTAGATTTATTTTAGATTGAAAACATGATAAAAACTCGTGACAATGAGTAGCTTTGAGTCAATCTGGAAAAAGATTGATACATATTACTGCACTCTACACGTGTGTTTATACCGTCAATCTCGACTAAAGTGTCAATCTAGAAAAATATTTAATTCGAAAAAGATTAAATTCAACACATGCGCAGTTAGGTAGGTCATATTGGTTTCGTAATAATTTGGATTGTATATTTATACATTTCAAACAAATGATTCGACCTGCAATACAAACTATTTCATAATTGAATGGCAAGTAAGAACATTAATTCACATAAAAACCTGTACACATGAACACATTTTTTTGGAGAATGTTAATAAAAAGCCCAATGATATTGTTCTTCCAATTGCCAGTCATATATTCGTGTGTACGAAAATATCAATCTGTAGGTTTGAAAATATCAATCTTTTACTAAAGATTAAAAACTTTTCAATCGAAAAACGATTGAAACTTTCAATCCAATAGATTGAATAATTCAATCTAAATTCTGGATTGGAAAATGTCCAATCCAAATTAGATTGAACATATTGTCGCGGGAGCGCGAGCGAGCTAGATTTACACACGCGTGCGATATCCAAGTGTGCAGAATTGATCAGATCTGACACCACCAAATTTTGGGTGTGGTAAGGGTTAAATTTGAAAACCTTAAATATTATTTAATAGCCACGTGCGTTCGTTTGCAGGGCAGAACCATGCGTTTTCGGCTCAGTAACGCGAACCAATGACACGGGACGAATACTTAAGGTTCACAGTTTATTTTCGCTCTCCTTCTTACACAATATATATATATCACAACGTCGGTTTTATTTTACAACATCTAAAAACAATTACAACTAGCAAAACTTGAATTGGATTGGGTCAATGGTCAAAGTCTCAACTGTCCGTCCTACTACTTCACATCAATCTCAAGTCGACCCCGACCTGACCTGACCTTGTAACACAAGGTAAACACCTATGGAAGATAAAAGTACACGTTAATTTCCATACATACAATTTTAATGGTCAAAATACCATAATACCGTTACATAAGATACTATTAACAACTATTTTTAAGTAAGACATAGGTGATCTGAAAGCGAGGAATGCCCAGTGCTGCCTTCAATCTGCCTTCACTTCTGCCTTCAATACTGCCTTCAATACTGCCTTCAATACTGCCTTCAATACTGCCTTAAATTCTGCCTTCAATACTGCCTTCAATACTGTCTTCAATACTGCCTTAAATTCTGCCTTCAATACTGCCTTCAATACTGCCTTCAATACTGCCTTCAATACTGCCTTCAATACTGCCTTCAATTCTGCCTTCAATACTAGACCTCCGCTTAACAGATCACCACCGTCTTATCTTACCTGGTTATATAACTGGCCAAAATACTATCTACATAGGCTTTACACTCAGCTTGACCCCCCCCCCTAAAAAAAGAAGGAAGATGAGTGTTTTTGCCTTACCCAACTTTTTAACTCAACCCTCCCCCCATCGATCATTACCATCGCATGGGTTGAGTTTTACATCAGATAAATATAAATACAATAACAATAGAGGCCTTCGTATGAGTGTTTTTATCCTACCCAACTTTTTAACTCAACCCTCCCCCCATCGATCATTACCATCGCATGGGTTGAGTTTTACATAATAAAAATATAGATACAATAACAATAGAGGCCTACGTATTACACGAACTAAGAATATAAGTGTAATATTAAGCTTTAGACTTTTCCTCGTTATTATTGAGAACAACTATTAATTATGTCATAACGAGTTACAATTTTACTAGCATACAATATCAAAAATAATTATAGTAATTACCTATGGCTATGGGTATTCACTACAAGATGCGTTGTCCCACGTCACTCGGCTAGCAATGCTCTGCCTACAAGGATAACACACAGCACAATCTGAATGTCTCATTTTTGTATACAATCAAAACAATCCAACCGCGCCATTTTATGCACCAACATTGTACAAATATATTACTCGTCATCGCCCATACTCATGCAATTTGATACAGCGAATATTTTCGGAACACTCTGTAATGATCAACGCGCCCAAAATTCACTTCATAAAACATCCAAGCACACCGCACCGTTAATTAAAATCCGCTTCTAAACATCAAACGCGCGCCGACAGATGGCGCTTGTAATGACACGCCACTATTGATTGCGTGCAAACGGTACTGTTTACACACACAAGTCTGATAATCTCCAACAAACTCGCGATTCAAAAACTGCCCAAAATCCTTCCAAACTTGCAAATCAGGGCTAGATTATGGTCTCGCATAACGCTATACAACATATTATCATTCACAATCGACTTTTTGAAGTAATCTGACATAATCAAAACGAGAAATTTGGGGTATCAAAATGCCATGTCAAAATGATGAAAATGAGAAAAATGGAAAATTGCTACATCCGTCGTCACATGTAAAGTGAATGGCGAAACATTTTATAATGTTCTGTTTCAACTCGATCAGGAAAATGTACCAAACTTCACTCAAAACTCGAAATCTATCTCAATTTTTGATCCAAATAGTTTCTATACATAACTACTGTACTTACTCTACAAGGATGCCTACCAATACGCGGATTTAGGGTTTCCCTAGTGTACGGCGGTATCGCGCTGATGTTGGTACGCCCTACTTCTGGTTTTACGCTAACGTGTGGGATTGCATTGAAATACGCTGATAACCAGCTAATAACGCTGATGAAAACAAACAAAACTACGCCGTATTCGATAGTTTTAACGAAAAAGAATAATTGTTTTACATTAGTTAACAGTTTCCCTCTATATTTTAGGACTTCAAACTCTCCAATAGGCTTGCACCTTGCCAGAAAAATGTGCGTATTACGCCACACTAGTCTGGCGTAGTTGCAACCAAGAGTTATTATAGTTGTATTAACTCCTTGG